>JASVER010000044.1:4382341-4405978 GCA_030449065.1 Oceanodroma leucorhoa | reverse complement strand
AGGACAAGAGGAAATGGCCTGAAGCTGCGCCAGGGGAGGTTTAGATTGGATATTAGGAAAAATTTCTTCACTGAAAGGGTTGTCAGGCATTGGAACAGGCTGCCCRGGGAAGTGGTGGAGTCACCATCMCTGGAGACATTCAAAAAACATGTGGATGTGGCACTTCGGGACATGGTTTATTGGGCATGGTGGTGTTGGGTTGACGGTTGGACTTAATGATCTTAGAGGTCTTTTCCAACCTTAATGATTCTATTATKCTATGATTCTATGATTCTRTGATTCTATGATTTGACTTATTCGAAAGTTTTATACTCACTTAAATTACTTACCTAATTTTACTCACGATTTTTACATTATTTTCTCATATTGGTAAAAAGCACAAAATATGAAAAATAGTTTGTACTGAGTATCACAAAAATGTCTATGAGAGTAGACTTTAAACGCAAGTTAATAAGGTCAATGTCAGAAAAATTAAAGAAAATTGAAAATACAACTTATATATCACTTCAAGAGATTACTTTCGTATGCAAGGGTAATAATACTTTGACCAGAATTTATCTGAGCCATCTCTACAGAAAATAATTTCTTCTCTGTGTTAACACTCAGTGAACCTCATTCACTTAATGTGAGCACAATGGGATCAGCTGTCTTGTCAAGTTAATCTATAACATTAATGCAGTGTTTTATCCCTCTTTCTCAGGTTCCATGTGCGTAAAACTTTAATATATATCGTTTTCAGCAGAATGTTCCATCAGTTACAAATGCATGGTTTTATCCCTGGACCAGTAAAGTGCCTCCRTACCTTGCTGTTACTGTGTATGGTTGATTCCTACATCTTTTACAAAGGAGCGTGCAAATTAAAACGTCTCCTATAGGTATTCCAAAATTAGCGTCTAGAATATGCTTCATTACATATTGTTACTTATGCTGTATTTCTGGTTGGTTCTTATACTCGTTTGATAGTAAATAAAATCTTTTTGGAAAGGCCCTTTCTGAAAGCTGTTGTAACAAAGGAAGGGATACTTGGATGTGTAGATGGAAGCCGTTCCTACACGTAATCCATTGAGAAGGCATACTTTTAATACACTGTTGCAATGCCATTGTTACTTGTGGGCAGATCTGGAAAGAGGCACAATGACCACTTGGAAAGGGCATTAGACTGGAAATCTTACTTCTGGCTCTTCCATTGATTTACTGTGTGATTGTTAGTGAGTTATTGCCCCTTGTGAATGATTGTTTATAAAGGCTATGAGTTGCTTGTAATGGTACCTGCATGTACAACACCCCATACTTTGGATACCATTTATCACTYCTAGCTCCTGCTGTAGTATCGGGAGTGACTTTGGAAGTGTTTGTTTACATTTTTTCTTCTTTTTCATTGAGGAACTTGCATATATATTTGAAAGAGAAAATGACACCTGGATGAACAGATTAGAAAATAAGGTGCTAGGTTCACATATCTAGATACCAAGATAAGTGACTGATACAGCATTAACACAGAAAAAAAAAAASCAGTAAACTTGTTATTTCTCTGTTGTAAAAGTTCTGCAAAGTTACTCATTTGATCAACCATTTTGTCTTAGAAAATATTTTTTATTTTGTATTTACTAAACAAAAAAGAATTTGAGTGTTACGATCAAGTTCAGGCCTTAAATTAATTGTCCATAAGTGCAAGAAGTGCAAGAAATGATTGATTTGCCCTACAAAAGAGACTGCTGTTGTAGTATTTGGCTTTACAAATGTGTAGTTACATTGTTCAGGGCTCAAGCACTGTATGAAGTCTTGTACAGTTCTTTTTCAGGCCCTTTATACAGGACTTGAGTTTCATCTTTAATCAACAGCCAGCTGTTAGAGCTGCCACTGATTCCTGACCTGTAATTACCCCAGAACCTCATCCTGCTGGCTGGCTTCTCAGGGTCTCCTGATATGAATGCTACAAGGTTGAAAGCGGCAAGAATTCCTTTGCAAAGGTACTGAGAGATTTGTACCTTTGCACTACAAATCAATCCAAACACTGAACGCACTAGGTCTGTTCTCCCCTCACCCTCCACAGTAATTTCCCCCTTAAAYTGTGGCCTGCATTTTGGGTTGTAGTTAAGACTAACTATGTGAAATCAAGCAAGTTTGCTTGAACCTGCCTCTAGAAGAAGATCAATTGGCAAACTAAATGCACAGTATCTTTGCTGATGAGTTCCATGTTTTTTGCTGGACTGTCTGATTATGTGTTTTAGTAGAAATTGTAAGGTTTCTAATGCAATGCATTTATTACAGTAAGTTGCAACCATACACACACTTTATAAGTATTATAGATTTTAGTTGTCAGGAAGCATTTACTTCATTGTCAGCTCTATCTACTGTATTCTTGAATTTTGAACTACATAGTACTGCCARCTAGCAAACACGCATTTTTATTCCAGGATGAATGATGATTGCAAGCCATGAATTGGTTTCAGTTCTCTATCCCTTTCATCTAAGAACAGAAGCTTGTTTTTTTAAAAACATGCCATGTCCCTCAGGTATGTGTTTTAGTAAACACATACTCAAAGGAAAGGCTAGAACAATTACAAGTTTTCATTGCTGTTACTACTAATTATATAGATAGCTCCTTTTAGAGCTGGCCATGATAACTAGCTAAATCTAGATTTATCCTTCTTTAGCTGGGGGAAATAGCCTCACATCTGTTAAAAGATTATCACCTGATTAGAACATCTGAGATCAGAAATATTTTATATCAAGCTCAGGTCTCAGCAGTGCACGCATTCTGGATTACTGTCACAGTACGTACAGCCAGGATGCTCACATGAAGGGGCTGATATATTCTGAATACCTACMTTTTAAGTACTTGGTGAAGAGGTGACTAGGATTGTGGATTGTAGGAGAGGCAGGAGACCTGGGAGTAAAAGATGAGCTTCTGTGCATGTTATGTATTTCTGTTCATTGGAGAATGAAAAGCAGATCCAAGAGTTTTTAGAAATTTTCTGATTTTCCTCAACTAAGCTATATGCTTATGCCTTTTTAATGGCTCTGATCTTTTTTGCCAAGCAGCTACATTCAACTTAGTGTTTACTTGCTGAGAGATGTTARTGGGAATAAATTGTTGCTAGGTTATCATGAAAAGCATTTTTCAGTATTTCCGTAGTCAACGTTTTTGATTTTATCTGATAAACTCAAGTATTGCACAAGGGAAAAAGTAAACTGTATTATTAACATGGGCTGTTGAGAAAAATTCTCTTTAAAATGAGCAGAACTCCAGGATGTAATATTAAGTATTTTTGTCAATAATTACATTAAGTCTATAAAGATAGTCAGCTCAGATCCACGGCAGCATGGCAGAGACTAAGACGGAAGTCAAACTCGGATCTGATTTAGGGGTTTTGTGGTTTGGTTTGTATTTTTTAGTTTTAATGGCTCTTACTTACCTTTCATGGTCATATTAATTGCTCTTTTCTAGTCTTGTTTCCAGTCTGTATCTGAAATTCAACTAGACACTGTACAAACAACTTATGTGTAACAACTTTCTCTTCGCTGATTAAAACAAAGATGGGTATTATTTCCCTATAAAGTTACCACATAGAAACGTTCTAGACTGATGGAAGAAGGCAATTAATAAGCAGTAGGAGCGAAGGTTCTGCGATATAGTTCCTGAGAAATATTTCTCCATGTCATAGAAGATTGGCCAGGCTGCAACTGAATGCTATTAATACTTGCACCTTGACTCAGAATTGTTCTTGATATTTTCCCTATGCTTGTTGCTTAGGAGGTTGCCTCAGTCTAAAACAAGAGGTTCTGTTTCAGCTCAAGAACCTGATTGCAAATCTTTAAAGGTATTTAGGTCTTAAACTATTTTGGTGTCTCTTTTCCAAATAAATTGRTAGAAGATAGGGTCTGAAATAATTTTGTGTTTCTCGGTCTAAACTTCTTAGTTTAGGAGCAATAGAATAATCCGTGTGAGGGTGCAGTCAGTAGTGGAGGACAAATACTGGCAATGCCATTAGTGCAGAATGCTTAAATGTTTGGCTTTTAGAATTGTGTATGAATTTGCTCAGATTTAGTCATGGGGAAGACRTAAATTTTTAAGATAAGACTGAATGAATGGGTGCTGGTATCTTCAGAGTAGAGATACAGTAATTCATGCACAGGTGAGCCTGTGATAATGCAMAGAGTTGGAAGTGCAAGGAGGAAAGAAACAGAGTATCCCAAGTAGCGTAATTCATGGATCAGAAAGTTATTTATAGGGAAATTAACTCCTAAGAAAAAAAGCATTAAGCCATGATATGACCTGGGCATGAGGAGTGTGAAATACTATGTTCACTTTGCACTTTCTGAAATCAAGCTGGCTATSTGGTCAGTTCAGTTACTCTGTGATTAAGGCTGTGGTGGGGGTGTTCAAAGAAGAAAGGGCAATGCGGAAATGTGATCCCCAGTTATCAAAATGGCTATATGGGTCTGTGGAAAGTCAGAAGGAAATGATGGCAGCCATTAGAAAGCCTAAATATATATTTAATAATATAGCCAGGCTACAGTCAATCTTAAAATCAGTGAAACACAAAAAAGTGACAAGTCTCTCTTTGTTTTCTACCACTGCATTTTATACTCAAGTATGTGGTGTATGCTTTTAAAATACCATTTGGTTTATTACACAGCATGAAATTCTCCAGCCCTTATTCCATACCATTTATGTCATGCTCAGTTCTCACACTACCTCATTAACCACCACCCCCCTTCCCATCCTTTGATATAATACACAGGTATCATTCCCTTAGTCTATGGACCACCCCTATAAAATGTCCTTAAAATGTCCACAAATGTCTACAAAAAGTCCATTGAGTTCATTTAGTCCATGACTTTGGGCTCCATCTGTTATGGTGCTCACTCAGGACAGGAGAGGTGGTGTGTTGTGTGGAGTTACTGGGCACCAAAGCCAGCTCAGGTCCGGTCACTGCTGCAATTGCACTGCTTCTTGTAAGGCTTGTCCTCCATTGGTTCAGGTGGTTCCTGCTATAGTAATTCCTATAACATGCAACTCAAATCATGAGTTACAACAATTTAAAGGTATTTCCATTACAATCTCCACCACTTGTCCCTTTGGGCCAGGTTATAGGGTTTAACATTGCAATGAACTCCTCCCCTTGCTCCTAGCCTGGCTAGCAACAAGGGGTTCTTGCTATAGTAATTCCCATAACATGCAACTCAAATCCTGGGTTACAATTTAAAGGTATTTCTATTACAGTCTCCACCCCAGTCCCTTTGGACCAGAGCATCAGGTTTAACATTGCAGTGAACTCATCCCCTTACCCCTGCCCCAGCTTGGACTTATCCACAGACTGCAGTCCCTTAGGGGTGTACCTGCTCCAAGTGGAGCCTTGTCTATGTGCCACAGTCTCTCCAGGGGCATAGCTGCTGCGGCATAGACTTATCCCCAGCCACAGTTGCTTTGAGGTGCACCCGTTCCAGCGTGGCCTTATCCATGGGCCACAATGCCTTCAGAGATATAGCTGCTCCAGATGGCCTTACCCACAGCCACAGTCCCTTCAGAAGAAAACCTGTTCCAACATGGCCTTGCCTATGKCTGCAGTCCCTCCAGGGACCTACCTGCTCTGTTGAGGGCTTATCCATGGCCACACACTTTGAGGTGCTCCAGCATGACCTCATGCACAGCCACTGATGCTTCAAGGTCTACCTGCTGTGGCATGGACTTATCCACAGMCACAGATGCTTTGAGGTGTACCTTCTCCAGCGTGGGCTTATCCTTAGGCCACAGTCCTTTCAGAGGTATACGTGCTGCGGCACGGACATAACCATGGCCACAGATGCTTTGAGATGTACCTGCTCTGATGTGGACTTATTCATGGCCACAGGTGCTTCGGGGTGTCCTGCTCCTGTGTGGACTCATCCACAGGTCACAGTCCCTTTGATTCGACTTCACACTGGAGTTCCAGGCTGTCCAGCACAGCAGCACAGAAACAGCAGCGATGCCCTGGCCATCTGCCAGCCCAGGCGCATGGCCATGGCTGTTATCAAAATGTTCCCAGGCACAGCAGAGTAAGATGATAAGCAGCACAGCAGTGCAATAAGCAGCGAAAGCAAAAAGCAGCCACTAATGAGCACTAGACTCTAATATACAGTAAGGCAAGCAAGCCTCATGGCGAACACAGGAGCCTGCCAATTAATAGCTTAACAGSAATAACAGCTATAAATTCAATCATCTGGCACACTCCAGTCAAACCYRTCGTTATCTCGAACCATTCTAACCCCACGTTGGGTGCCAAACAGGACTGTCGTGGTTTAACCCCAGCCGGCAGCTAAGCACCACRCAGCYRCTCGCTCRCTCCCCCTGGGTGGGATGGGGGAGAGAATCGGAAGAGTAAAAGTGAGAAAACCCATGGGTTGAGATAAAGAGAGTGTGCTGGCTTTGGCTGGGGTAAAGTTAATTTTCTTCATAGTAGCTAGTATGGGGCTGTGTTTTGAATTTGTGCTGAAAACAGTGTTGATAACACAGGGATGTTTTTGTTATTGCTGAGCAGTGCTTACACAGAGTCAAGGCCTTTTCTGCTTCTCACACCACCCCACCARCGAGTAGGCTGCRGCGGGGGGAGGGACGACAAAAAGTTGGGAGGGGACACAGCYGGGACAGCTGACCCCAACTGACCAAAGGGATATTCCACACCATATGATGTCATGTTCAGCATATAAAGCTGAGGAAGAAGAAGGAASGGGGGGACATTTGGAGTGATGGCRTTTGTCTTCCCAAGTAACCGTTACGCGTGATGGAGCCCTGCTTTCCTGGGGATGGCTGAACACCTGCCTGCCGATGGGAAGGAGTGAATGAATTCCCTGTTTTGCTTTGCTTGCGTGCACGGCTTTTGCTTTMCCTATTAACTGTCTTTATCTCAACCCAYGAGTTTTCTCACTTTTACTCTTCTGATTCTCTCCCCCATCCCACCAGGGGGGAGTGAGCGAGTGGCTGTGTGGTGCTTAGTTGCCAGCTGGGGTTAAGCCACGACAGAGAGTTTAATAGGAGAGTTTGAAGATGAGAGATGAAGAACATAAGACATCTGAAGTTAAAAATTAGAACTCATAAAGCATTTTTCATCAAAAACAACACTGCAAAAGGTAGGACTTTTTACTATAAATATATATTTTTTAGAAGTGTAACTGTTCAATAAAATGTTTTCTTCTTGGAAAGGAAAGGAAAGAAAAGGAAAGGAAAGGAAAGAAAAAAGAAAAAAGAAAAGAAAAGAAAAAAGAGAAGAAAATAAAAGAAAACCCCACAACTTTTTGATAAAACTATTATTTTTCTTTATGGAAGCCTTGCAGGAACTGAGGATAACCCATTCCCAAAATATACTTGCCAAACAAGTCCACCTCAACTCAGCTTCTCAGTTTCTCATTCAATGAGATGTAAGATGGTAYCTATCTCTGCAGTGTGGAGCAGCTTTTTGTGTGAGTCCCAGATAGGCAAGTACTCAAGACAAGAATGGGAGAGAAGCAAGGCAYTAACTATTGCATGGTTTCCCTTTCCTAGAAATTCCATGTTAGAAGATAAGCTGGAATGATAGCTGCTGTTCTGTGAATTGAAATAGAGGTTCACAAAAGAACAGTGTTGCAGCACTCATGAGTGGGCAGGGACACCTTGGCCATATACAGCAGCGAATTCCTTCCCAGACCTGTAAGGTGTTATACAAAATTAAGTCCTCAAAATGGTGTGGAGGGTAAATTCAGTTTGAATGCCAAAGCCTTTGGAAACAAGGATCAAAGAGTAAATGCAATGAAACTCATTGTTATTTGGTTATTAGACGTGCCACTGTAGTTGGTTAGCTTGTTTCATAACAGATTTTGTTTTGCTGTGTGTGCACCTTGATCTTTAACTTAAAGCCTTGTAAGAGCATAATCCATGAACATTTGAGACTCCACCATATTTTTAAGATTATTTTGCATGSAATATGATTTAAATGGTTAAATACTTTGAGTTCTTTATCATGTTGTTTATATCTATTAAGAGAATCACTTTTTTTTTTAAGTCAATTTATGGAAATACTGTATTTGAACATCTGTCAAGGGATGAAGATTAGTTGAATAGACATAGGATGCCTGTATATGATATTTTCTGTTATCCTGTATACTGTAATTATCTTGATCCTCAAACAACTCTGCGACAGTTACAAACACTTTTGCAGACTTGTTGTTACTGCAAATTCAAAATTTATTTCATCTGAATCTGAATTAAACTAGTATGTAACAAAACTTTTTTTTAACATTTCTATCTGTAGATGATTAAAAAGCAGTAAAACACAGATTCAAATTTTATTTAAAAGACAAACTCAGAAAAMATTATTCTGTTTTGAGGCAGCATAGGAATCTTTTCCAAAATGAAATTTGTTTGAAAAAATGGGTAAAGTAAGTAGCCAAACTGGGGAGAAATGGATGCCACCGGTAGTAGGTGTGCTTGGAAGTGAGAAGTAAACCTAAGTAATAGAATCATAGAATCTTAGAGCTTGGTGATTTTAATTTTCACCAGATAGTGAAGACTGGTTTGGGTTGGCAGGGACCTTAAAGATCATCTAGTTCCAACCCTCCTGCCATAGGCAGGGACACCTTCCGCTAGATCAGGTTACTCAAAGCCCCATCCAACCTATGCTTGAACACTTGATGGGGCATCCACAACTTCTCTGGGCAACCTGTTCCAGTGCCTCACCACCCTCACAGTGAAGAATTTCTTCCCAATATCTAATCCAAATCTACCCTCTTTCAGCTTAAAAACCCCTCGTCCTATCACTAGACTCCCTGATAAGGAGTCCCTCCCCATCTTTCCTCTTGGTCCCCTTSAAGTGCTGGAAGGCTGCYATAAGGTCTCCCTGGAGCCTTCTCTTCTCTAGGCTAAACAACCCCAACACTCTCAGCCTGTCCTCATGGGAGAGGTGTTCCAACTCCCTGATGATTTTTGTGGCCCTCTTCTGGACCCACTCGAGCAGGTCCATGTCTTTCTTATGCTGGGGGCCCCAGAGCTGGATGCAGTACTGCAGGTGGGGTCTCACCAGAGCAGAGTAGACGGGGAGAATCACCTCCCTCGACCTGCTGGCCACGCTKCTTTTGATGCAGCCCAGGATACGGTTGACTTTCTGGGCTATGAGCGCACATTGCTGGCTCATATTCAGTTTTTCATACACCAGTAGCCCCAAGTCCTTCTCAGCAGGGCTGCTCTCAATCAACTCATCACCCAGCCTGTATTTCTGCTTGGGATTGCCCCGACCCACGTGCAGGACCTTGCACTTGGCCTTGTTGATCTTCATGAGGTTCGCACATGCCCACCTCTCTTAGCCTGTCAAGGACCCTCTGGATGGCATCCCTTCCTTCAGGCATGTCAACCGCACCACTCAGCTTGGTGTCATTGGCAAACTTGCYGAGGGTGCACTCAAATTGCCTGTTTCAAGAATAAGTGAATAAGCATGTGTCACGACCCAGCCTGATCAGACCAGGGGGTCGTAAAGGTTTCGAAATTCCCTCAGGCTAAATTAAGGTGAAACCAAACGATCGGTTTAAGTGTTTTTATCTAAGGCAGAAGCAAGCTGAACTGGGAAAGCGTTACAATAAAACCCGAACTTAAAGAGCATAGTGATAGGCAATGTGGGTTCTATAAAAGCATTTAGAAGAAGAAAAGGAAAGAAAGGAAAAGAGAGAGAGAGAGAGAGAGAGAGAGAGATCACCACCCTTGGATCCCGTGATGACGACGATGACGGGTGCAGCAATCCTCCGGTGGCGGGCGCGCACCAGCTCCTTGGGCTGGTGTCCTTTTATAGTCGTCCCCTACCCCTCGGGGGTGGTCGCAAGGGGTCTCTTGGTGGTCTTCAGATGGTCGTGAGCCCCTTCCCCAGATAAACTCTGTGTGACCTTTTGCCATATATGGTGAGTTGTCCGGCTTGGGTAGAACAGGGAGCTGTGCACCCTCCGGCACACCCTGCCTGTCCTGTTATCCAGCTCCTCATTTGCACCTTATCCATGCTATGCAGGACCCATTTGCAACAATGTTTGAGGCATCAACTTCACATTAACTCTTTCAGTCTCTCACAGCATGATGCCAGGGCAAATTTAAAAAGAAAGGGAGAAAAAGTCCTTGATCCACACTTACAAAGGTGTTCTTTGAGTTTCCCTAGTTATTCTTCACAACCACTGACTCTGACTACTCAGGATGTGTAAAATGCTGGGCATAGTCAATGGCAACAACTGGGAAAAAACAATTAGTCATGTCRTCTTTTACTGAGGGTAACCGGGCAGAAAATGATCCTCAGAAAGGTGTGATACCTTTGGAGCAGCTCCATTCCCAGGGCAAGGGTAAGAATTCTTCCCTCATCTCCCCACACCACAGAAATAGTCCTCATCCCAAGTCACTTTTTTTTGTCTTGGAAGTAATTTAGTTACCACAGTGCTGTATAACAGAATCAAATGGATACGATGAAAAGCCTGACAGAGGAGTAGGAATAGGCCAAAGTCTCCAGGGCAGGCCAAGTCTTAGCTTCTGGGTTGGGACAGACGTCTGAGGGAATGGGAAGAGTGTGAAGAGAGAAAAAGGAGGAAGATGGTGTGGTGGTGCATTCCCCCCGCCGCATCTCCTGAGCCACTCCACGATCTCAGGAACTCCTGTTAARCCTTGGCCTTGGTGTAACGAGTCAGGCTGTGAAGCATCCCTTTACCATATCAGAAACTCTTGCATAGCTGAAGTTGGGAAATGTACCGATCGTACCAGAAACTTCCTCTGCCTGGCCCAAGTGGAGAATGAGAGTGGGGATGATTGTCATCCCTGATACCCTTATCTGAATYGTAGCTCAAGTGGAACGATACTGTTGTTACTAAAACCTTGAGAGTTTTGACAGATGACTAAAGTCAATCATCTTGCGACCCTATAAACAGCAGTGCCAAGTGAGACCCTTTGAGTTCTTCTGAACCGTAGTGGGCTGCGCCCAGAATCTCCCTCTGAGTAGGGAGTTTGCAATATTCAGAGGACCGTCGCTGGCTGGCACGGGACCTGGGCTGCAACACTCCTCGAGGCTCAACCCTTCGCACATTGAGGAATGCCAAGACATTTTACATATTTCACTGAACTCGAGGGGGATTTTTAAYAGATATATTTTTGTGTATCTGTGTGCGTGTGTGTGTGAATTGATAGAAATACCTGCTAGCAAATATAGTCTGCTTAACTCTTACGATCTATCTTAAAATCGGGAATGAACCTTAGACTACGGCTAAACACATATAATCCTTTAGACAATTACCGTTGACAAAGTTTGGGACTAGGGGTAGATCCAGCCAGGTCTACTCTGAACTCCGTGACTCAACGGGAAGGTCTTCCTTAACCTTTTTGTCCTCGGCCTCTGTATAGATCATTCCAGCTCAATTCTAACATGATACCCTGGTTTCGTCTGCGATAGAGTTAATTTTCTTGCTAGTAGCTGGTATAGTTCTGTGTTTTGGATTTAGTATGAGAATAAGGTTGATAACACACTGATGTTTTAGTTGTTGCTTAGTGTTTACACTAGTCAAGGACTTTTCAGCTTCCCGTGCTCTTTTCCTTTGTATGCTTCGTTCGTGTAATAAGTGACAGAGTGAACCTTGCCATTGAACTCTGTTAAGTTGCRCTTTCATAAATTTCTGTTAAAATCACTTTCTRCTAATACCTTTGACAGTGATTCTTTGAGCARCCTCTAAACCACTSATTCGCCACAGATGGTCTTGAGTTCTGGCTATTCTGGTCACATTTCACAAAAAGGGCAATAGAATAACAATAGGATAATTTACAGAGTGTATAACCCTTTACTATTGATATGCACCAGAAAGAGAAGGGAACTCATCAATTCTGATGGCAAATGTATGAAGCTGAGTATGGTGATCATGTATTTCTGTAAATTTATACTTGGTATTATGTTCATATGTTGCTTCCCATGAAGTGTTGTGGAAACTACAATAAATTCATAGTACAAAATATGAAGGAAAACTATTTTGATGCATCCAGTAAAAACAAAATAATTTAGCTTCATGCAAGGTCCTTACAATTTTCTGATGTGTTAAGCACAAAAATGTATACTGTTACSACATGCATTCAGCAGACATACTGCTTTGTGCAAAGTCCAGTGGGAAAGCTAGGAACAGGGGTTAATGTTGACATAAAGGCCAAATCCTGATTTCTTTGATGTTAAGAGGRAAGTTTTCATTGATCCCAATGGGATTAAGATTTAGTGTACATGTTCTTGTTTCTTTCAAGTTAGTGTGGTCTTAACATTGCTCAAATCTATTAAGTAGTCTTTACTAGTTCTGCTTTGTTGAGTAAAAGAAAAAATTGTGTTCAGAACAACCTCTTTACTCCAACGTGTGTACCTGCCAGATACTCAGAACTCTGATACTTAAAACTGAAGGCTCATGATACCATACAAATAACTCCTTTCCTTTTCCTTCTGTCCAGACAAAAATCTAAAACTGAGAGGAAACTGCAACTGGAATCAATAGATACTGGTTTTAAAATCTTTAATATAAGAAATGTTTTTATTATTTACTTTTAACCTATASGGTCTATAGCAATAACAAGCATGAAATTATGAACACTCAAAAAGGGGGTTTAGAACATATCTTTTTTCATCCCTTCAAGCATTGTTTAAAGACCTGTTAGGTTCTGTAAGCAAACAAATATTTTATCTTTTATATTAAAGGATKTTTTAGAAACAATTTGTAGTTAAGAGGCTTTGGTCCACAGCTATTTCTTACCCAAGGTACTGGTGATGTAGTTGTGTAGGCATTAAAYAGAAGAAGCAGCGTTAATGCAGATATTCTTTAAGTGATTGACAATCACTGTACTAGTGTTATGTCTAAGCAGTAAGACATATAATTTTCTTAAACGTGCAGGATAAAATCTCCTTTAAAATTTCTATGCTGGAGAAGAATTAAAAACAAAAACCACTTACAGAAAGTCAAAACTGATAGGTATTCCAACATGAAGCCCAGAAATGGAAAAGTAATCTTTTGTGTCTTTGTACCTGGAAGGATACATCTCTTACAGAAAAATACTGACTTAGAAATCAATTCATTTTTCATGTTTTTGAAGAGTAAAAAAAACCTGTATGTTACACAACTTGTAGGTTTGAGGATTAGGGAGATCCATTTTGCAAAAAATTTAAATTTGAATTTAAAATGTTTTTTTCCAAAAAAAATTTTTACAAGGAAAATAAGCTTGCATTATTACCATAGATAAATATGCTAAATTCATTGCTATGGTTCAAAAAGCTTACAGTTGGAATATTGACAAACCAAAAATGCATTTTAAATTGCTGTCTGTTTAACTCAGCAAATTTGATTTTTATTTCTTTGATATAAAAAATAAACCTAAAATGACATGTATGCTTACATAACCTATGGCATTTGACATTAAGTCCTAGGAAGTAATTCAACTGATGAAAAGATAGGGCTGAAGCAGTTGTACAAGCCCTCTGTCTCAGCTGGGGTAGTTTCGCATTTGCAATTGCATTTTAGAGATCAAATGCATTAAAACCTAAAGAAGCACGGAAAGGGTGACTACTTCAAAGGATTTTTAAATTGAAAAATAAACATGAACCAAAACCCAGTAATTTATACAAATGTTTTAGAACCAGTACAAGTAATTATGTATGGAAAAAAGTGACACCTGTTCAGAGGAACAATTTAGCTTTTAGATTTAAGCTAACACTGCTTAACCATTTGTTATTCTAACCATTCTGTTCAGTTCAGGTCTAAAATAGTCCATAATGCATATATATCGCTGCATATATCTGCATAGATTATACAGTAACTGTTTAAGTTTATATTTACAATTCAACTTCAGAGTTTCTTGAAAGTAGGTCTATTTGCATTGCTCCTAATTCTGCAGTAGGTGGCAGTGGGTAGTGGAGAATATACAAGAATATACAGTTTAGATGTCATCACATTTTTAAGGGAAGCTTAAAAATGGCCAAGTATTTTCTGCTTTTGAGTTATGTGTATATCAAACAGAAAGGAACTGTCAAACAGAATTTCTAAATTGTCATGGTTAAATAGTAGTTTTTGCAAAGTGTTATGAAAATAAATTCAACTGATAATGGAGTCAAATGAAGATACAAATACAGCATGCATTTGTGTAAATAAGTATGAAGCTGAGTCCACATAAGAAAACTAAACTGAAGGCTTAAACTCAGGAGGAGGTTCTGCAGGGTAGCTTTGTAAGTTAAGAAAATGTAGTGAACACAATTTACAAATAGAAAAAGAAAACCTCCATTTCAGTTTTATCTGTATTTCTTTGGAAATTGTTTGTATTCATTTTCAATGTTGTGCTGGCTTTTGAAAATAGCACTGTAATTAAGGAAATGGAAAACAGTGGGATGGGAGAGGGTTTAGACACCATGGTGGCAGTGTGGAATATTAACAGAGTTTTCATAGGTTGACTATGTGCGAGGATAAATTGGGAATATTACAACAGAACTCTGATTTTGCATTCCTTGCACACCTGAAATATGGGAGCTTGAGGGTATACAGAATGTGAAATTGGATGAACAAGTCTGTCAAAGAAGCACATTCTTAGTCTCGTTTATTATTGATTCCTGTTTCATGCTTATCTGAAAACCTGGCTTGGTAGATTTATATAGAAAGTGCTCAGTCAGTACTGCTGATTATTCTCACATTTTCACCAGTGTATTTTGAGCTCCAAATAGAGGGACTAAGACTTTCGGAAGTGTAAGGCATCCACTAGCTCACATCTCAAATACTTTGAACTGACCAGTAATTAGGAACTCTTGTTTTGTTTTGTTTCCTGTCTTAATCTCCAACTTTTAAAAGTATGCAGCTGGAAGCTATTGAGTACACAGTGTTTTGAAAAGCCTGGTCACGCATACTGTTGGACTTTGGGACTAGCCAAGGTAAAACTCCTATTGAAACTGTACAACACTTTTTGTTTATGATTTTGTGGCCAAACTCTGTCTCCAAAGATTTCACATAGTTAAGTAGTAAGAAAATGTTAAGTTAAACAATATAGTTGTACTTAATGTTAATTCTGTAATCATAAAGGTTAGCCAGTGATTAATAGATATTATCTTTTGTATGAATTAATAGCTTACACTAAAAATTAGGTATAAGTAACTCAACAGAAACAGAGGCGAAATGCTGAGTCACTTAAAGTCGGTTGGAGTTTTGCCATTGGCTCAGTAGAGGTAAGATTGTTGTAATCTCATTATGTTAGTTACTCACCAGCTAGTTATCTGTAAAATTAAAAATGAGTAGTGTTTTGATAAAACTGATAATTATTAATTGCTTACAATGTGTTTCAAAAGAAGAAAAATATGGAGCATATGAAGAAATAATGGTCACCTCTTGAAAGAAATAGGAACACTTTATTGTGTCTTCAGTTGAAGGAAAGGCTCCAAAGTTAGATCCCAAAGTAACAGTATGTTCATTAAAAAGTACCCATTTTATGTTTAAACTAAAARGAAATCATTGACCCTGTTAAACCATGGTTGAATATTTTCTTGATTTACTGCTGCATTATCTAGTTTTATCCTGGKAAATTGAATGTTCTCAATGAAATTGTGCTAGTTTAAGTTTGAAATAATGCATTAATAACTTCGATTGTATTTGTGTGTGTTGTGTCTTATTCTTTGGTATTCTTTTATGTTGGTTAAGATGCATCAAACATTGCATTGTTCTCTTGCAAACTGAATAGTAGACATCTCTGTGATAAATCTTCAGTCTGAAGATTTCAGATTACTGCTGAATAGTAGTTCTCAAGACTTGTCAAAGTTCTCTTTGAAATGTATCCAGATTTTCCATTTTCTATGTTGTTGTTTATGGCTTTTCTTGTACTTTTAGACATATTGAATTCTAGTTGTCTGATTAAATTTGGTTTTCTTCTTTTTCGTATAAGTAAGAGGTTACCTTTCAGTGCTGTACATTTAATTTCTATTCATATGATCAATGTTTCTGCATTATAAATCTTTCAATGACTACTCTTGCTGTGAATAATTGTAATTGTTTAGYAGTTTTTTAAATCGGGAAGTTACTATTTTTAGGCATCTAGGAGTTCCTCATTATTTCATGGACAATGCCACAAATGTGTCCAAATTTTTCTAAGTAACTTAGGGGGAAAAATAAAAGACATAATATAGCATTCACTGTTATAGCTTTTGACTTTAGAATAGACCTAACTGAAGCACTGCTTTCTATGTGTTAAGTGTTGGGATTTGGGTTTGGTTTTTATTTTTTTCAGATTGATCACTTTGTAAAATTTTCCAAAATCAGTGTTAAAAAATTCCACTCTTCCTTAGGTCATTAGAAGAAGTCCTGTAAAATACCCTGGTGCTGAATGGGGCTGTAAGTCAAAGAATCAAGTATGAAATTAAGATATGTAAAAAATATAGGAAAAATGGAAGAAAAAAGTGATTCTCTCTAATACGATGTGGTTTAGTTCTTTCAAGAAAAAAAGTTGTAATTGATTATATATGGTTTTAGTAGATTAATGTRAATAAATTAAACTAGGGAAATGGTAATTTTTGTTCTATTTATTGCTAACCTACCAACATCTTTATGGTTGTACAGAAGAGTGCAGATAAAAACTCTTCAGGACACATGAATTGTGTTTGCTGTGTCAATGAACATTAGCTGAACATCTGGTCCAGATTGGACTTGAAGGCAAGGTATGACTTAATTTGCCTGTGCACAAACAAACAAGCAGAAAGAATTAAAGCCTGAGAACATCCCAGAAATGGTAAGGGAGTGCCTAGAGGCTAGAGGTTCTGAACTGGCCTTGTGCAAGTCACAAATATTTTGCACCTTTTATGCTTTGGAGCTCTTCTGCTCCGACATGTKTAGAATTCTCTGTGGAATTTTGAGTACCCAAATATCTCTCTCAGTGCCTCTCTGCTGTGCTTTCTTGGTCTGCCAGAGATAAGACACCATGTGTCAGGTTCCCTGGTGAGATAAAATGAGACCAGAGCTGAATTTGGCCTAATCGCTGGCTCCATGAAATGGCCATTAGTGTGACTCTCAGTAGTGAAATACATCAGCTTTAGAAGATGAGTCGCCACCACCAGTTTAGCAGATGCTGAATGATAGTTATCCAGATTAACAGCATGATACTGACAGAGAAGTGCTCTGACTGAATGTCACAGACTTAGAGATCTGCAGATGAAAATATCTAGGAAAATTATTAACGATGAGAACAGCTTCATTTTTGCAAACCTGCAATAAGCTTAGAGCTGGGCAAGCTGAATGATGTAGAAAATGTGAGTGGGAGGTGGCATGTTCTTGAACAGAAAGTTCTCCAGCATACTTCCCCACCTCCCTACGCAATCTCAGTTTTTAAATGTGTATGCAAATACATGGCTACTTGTCTGGTAGTGGAAAGACAGTTGTGGCTTAATATTAGCACCAATTTTCCCTTTCTCCTAAAAATTCCCAAAGGATAAGATTGGGGTGTAATCTTTTCTTTTCCCCCCAGAATGAGGCAAACTACCATGAAGATTAACTCACCTTATTGACATAATGTGAACAGTAGCATAAGCTTGTGAAGCACTAAACACAGGTATAAGGATGCTATTCCCTCTGAAAAACATACARTATTAAAATTTTAAGCTTGGGAAAAAAGATTCTGTTAAGACAAAGAGAAGAAGGTGACTTCTCTTAATGCACTTATTTTCTCTATGCACTGTTTTAGTTTTGCATAAAATATCTCCAACTACCCTTCCTGAATCTAAAATATTTAGAAAATAATTTAAAAAATAATTTTCGAGAAAATCGAAACTATCCACAGTTGCTTTCCTAGCTACCATCATGTATCTGGCTTGTTCATTCCTGACACTGATATGACTGATGAGTAATTGTTTCTCTTCTCCTTGCTTTCCATTTGTAATTGTCCCTCAATCCAGTCCTAGTATACACCTTTGATGTTTAAAAAAAAAAAAAAAAAAAAAAAAAAAGAATAATTTGACTGTCCAAAGGACAGAGTTTGCCCAACTGGTACATGGATAAAAGAGAACAGGATGGAAAGTAGTGTTAACATATGGTACGAAAATTTAACTCTGGCTGGTGAAAGTTTTCTGCTTCCTTATAAAATCAAAGACCYGAATGAGGTCTGTAAACTGCTCTGAAGTGAAGTGAAATCTCGTATGTCCAGTCCAATACTTAAAGCACCTAGGAAGCAAGCTGCCTAATCCAATGCAGTGGATGAGAAYAACAGGTTGAGCTAATCTAATAAAATTAAAAAAAAAAATCTATRGTTCTGAGGATCAGTATGTCTTACTATATTTTTGGTTTGAGACAAAACTGCATTGGTTTCTTGTAATATGATAGAGGTCTATGGCTTATTCTTTTGTCTTTCTTCATAGCTTCCAGTTATCTTCCTGAATGATATTACAAAGGTTTATATATCAGCCGGTTCTAACCTCTTAACATGCTTTTAATAGCTGCCAGAGGTAGCATGTCTCTTCCACTACTTGTCACTTCTTGTTGCTACTTACTGTAGTTGCCAATTTCCAGCTGACAGGATGGATAAGAGGAGAATTTGCTGCACTTGCTTGTTATTTTGTTTCTTTTTTCTAACTTTCTCACTCATTGCTTTTTAAGCATTTTTGCTTTTGGACAGGGCTATTTTTAATTGTTGAAGAAATATTCACTCAGTAAACACTTTGACCAGGAATCCATAAACCATTTTGGTTCTGTATTCTAATTCAGAAGATGATCTGTCAGAATTAATTGAGAATGCCTTAATGTAATCAAGTCCMGTTCATTAGGCAAACACTTAAATTATTAATTTAAATACTGGGTAGTTCAACAGCATTTATGACAGTAACAAATACCAATGTATTTTAAGTTTTTAAATTCCTCCTGTGTACAGAAGTTGATGTCCTGCTATACCTACTGCTGTTAAAGAGTTTTCATCTTGCCAACGTTTTACCTTTTTGGAGTCTGTTAAAGTATTCTGTTAAAAAAAGGTTTATGAAACAAAAATGTAGCTTTTTAAGCACAGGGTGCTTAAAATTAATCAAGCATAGAGTGTCATTTTCATTCTTGTAACCCTATTTTGGATCAAGTAGAGTTACACCAGAGATGAACTTGAACCAGGAAGTTTAGTGTCATGCCATTTCATTAATTTATGGAMCACTATAAATTAATGTATAATTATTTAGCATAAATCTAATGTTTTAGTATCTTAGCCATTCCCAATGCTTTAGTGCTGAGAAAAATAATCTCTTCATAAAATGAAATAATCCCACTCCCATTTTTAATTGCCTTCTACCTCTATAATCTAGGACACAGGGATTCCCTGAAAAAGAAATAAAAGGTGAGGGTGGAATAAAAGATGAGGGAAATTGGTTAAGGGTACAGGAGAAGCAATAAAATGAAGAGTGATGGCTGTGAGCTTAGGTAATAGCATGTCTTGAAAAGGCTGCATTTATTCAACCCATTTCATAGAATCAYAGAATCATAGAATGGTTTGGATTAGAAGGGACCTTTAAAGGTCACCTACTCCAACCCTCCTGCAGTGGGCAGGGACATCTTCAACTAGATCAGGTTGCTCAAAGCCCCGTMCAACCTGACCTTGAGTGTTTCCAGGGATGGGGCATCTACCACCTCTCTGGGCAACCTGGGCCAGTGTTTCACCACCTTCACCGTAAAATATTTCTTCTTTATATCTAGTATTAATCTACCCTCTTTCAGTTTAAAACCATTACCCCTTGTCCTATCACAGCAAGCCCTACTAAAACTTCTGTCCCCATTTTTATTATAAGCCCCCTTTAAKTATTGAAAGGACGCAGTCAGGTCTCCCCAAAGCCTTCTCTTCTCCAGGCTGAACAACCACAACTCTCTCAGYCTTTCCTCACAGAAGAGSYGTTCCATCCCACTGGTCATTTTTGTGGTCCTCCTCTGGACCCGCTCCAACAGGTCCATGTCTTTCCTGTGCTGAGGGCTYCAGAGCTGGACGCRGTACTGCAGGGGGGGTCTCACCAGAGCGGAGTAGAGGSGCAGAATCCCCTCCCTCGACCTGCTGGCCACGCTGCTTTGGATGCACCCCAGCAAATGGTTGGCCTTCTGGGCTGCGAGCGCACATTGCCGGCTTACGTCCAGGTTTTCATCCGCCAGTACCCCCAAGTCCTTCTCAGCAGGGCTGCTCTCCATCCCTTCATCCCCCAGCCTGTCTTGATACTGGGGGTTGCCCTGACCCAGGTGCAGGACCTTGCACTTGCCCTTGTTGAACCTCATGAGTTTCACATGGGCCCACTTCTCAAGCTTGTCCAGGTCCCTCTGGATGGCATCCTGTCCCTCAGGCATATCAGCGGCTCCACTCAGCTTGGTGTTGTCTGCAAAYTTGCTGAGGGTGCACTGGATCCCACTGTCTATGTCATGGATGAAGATATTAAAGAGTACTGGTCCCAATTTCTATTTTCTGTTGAGTTGCCCACCTTGGCAACCTTAGCAATGTTTGTGCACAGGGTTTTGTGTGATTGCCTGGATTATGCTTGCCTTAAACTATACCTGCCTATGTGGAAGTGAGAGTAGATTCTCTGGGGCTGATATATCTACTTGTGAAAACACAGGTGCGATGAGTGAGGAGTGACAAGTATCTTTGTCTGGTATTCCAGGGGCATGTGCTATACAGGTTCAGGACTAGCAAAGGGTATTCTCATAAGACAAGTGGAAGTTGGGAGGCATGCTGCAGTAATTTCTAAAGTATGTTTGCTGATGGGCTCAAAGGACCTGTTGTAAAGTTATGGTCTTGCCATATGTCACCTTTAGTGCAGGAATTTTAATACACATTTTATTATTTTTTTTATTATTATTATTGCAAGAACTTAACTTTGCATTTAATTGTATTTCTTTACACTCAGTTTCACTTAGCCTTTCAATACATTTGCATYGTATGTCCAGTTTCTAGTCTTCATTTTACTAATTTGAAATACTCTTAAGTTATTTTGATCTAGTTTTTATTTTTTAAACTATAATACCATGGTCAAGTATGGCACAGAGTATTGTTAGCATCCTTAATAATTGAGTGTGGCTTGCATTTTTTCTCTATTCATGTCTTCTGGAATATTAAAAATATATGTTTAGTAGTAAGTCTTTGCCATTTTTTAAATTTTAGCTTGTGTAGGTTAAGTTTGTAGAAACATTTTGTTACAAGAAACAGAGTCTTTGCCCTCATTCTTTTCTGGGTTGTTGGAAGGAARATAACTGTATCTGAAAAGAGGAAGCTTCACTTCACAGAATTAATTAACAAAAAGAGCATTCAAGCTGAATGTTGCATTTTGAGCTGGGGAAGGATCGGTAAGTAATACTGAAGAAGTGGATTTTAAAGATCCTTCCAAACAGAAAGTGTATGGCATCAGAGAAGGCACAGAAACTGAAATTAGTTTCACAGATAGAGCAGAAAGTACTGGAAGAAGGCACAGAAATGTGTGAGCATCATCTTTAGACAAGTCAAATTAAGTGGGCAAAAGTGTCTAGYACCAGCTCAGCATTCAGCTGACGAATAGGCATACCAAGTCCCATCCTTTCAGTGTGAGAGTCACTCAGTTGACCTCTGGCTTGCACTCCTCCCTTTGGTACCAATTGCACGTACACCGCCTGAACAACTTGCTGCGTGTCTGCAGAATCCATGTGTCAGGGCTAGTCAGGAGCACATGATATGTGAGGCCCAGCAGCAAGACACGGGTGACGGTGCTCTACTACTCTGGGGGATGTCTCTCTTAGCAGCATGCACACAGAACAAAGCTCGGCAAGAAGGTTTGTTCCCCAATAGCCTTACACCACAAGTCTTCTCTTGTCACTGCATCTAGCTCACACATAAACACACACGCACATGTGCACACACACATGCACGCAAGCACCCTTGACCGTGTGGCGTAGCACATGTATATGCACACCTATTACGTGACCTGCCAAGGATGCCATTTTTGCCTTTCATCACATATCCTAGCATGTACGGTTTTGTGTCAGTACTTTCAGCAGTTGAGAAGCCTGGCTATGGAGAAATATTACATATGTAATAGTGCTTGGCTTGCGATTAACTAATTTTATTTATCACATATTTAGATTAAAAATTTCCAATAATTGTATTTCATTTGGTAAAAATAATTAAGGGGAAAAAATTAACTAAGAAAATACTGTGAGATTAAATTTTTGTTTTTCGATTAACTGATTTAGATGATTCTGTTATTGGAAATGGGATGTAAAACTACTGCAGAAGCCTTGCTAGACAGTATGTTTCTATTTAGCCTTATATTACTGGTATAATAATGCCATGTTTTATATGCCTACTTAATACTTTTTACACCTCTCTGATAAGATTTCTGCCAAAGAAATAGAAATATTTTTCTTTTATCACCTTTTATTCTGTATGGCAAAAGCAGTCCATAGCTACGTCTGAATTGTTTCTGTTCTCCCTTGTCTTTCTTGAAAGTTTAGTGTTTAGTGGAGAGAGGGCTAAAGAGACTTTATTTCCTATCTTTCCCCCATTAACCCTATCTTGCATTCCCTTTTAACAATGGTGCTATTTGACCTCTTGATCTAATACAACTTCCCTTCAAAATTTGAACGGTGTCAAAGAGAGGGGAAAACCAAGACAAAGTTAATGAGGTGGCAGTGGGAGCTTAAGCATCTTTCCCAAATGTTTCATACTTCTGAACAAAGACAACAAATTTGACTTCATAACTTCAATGACTGTTAAAAAGCATTAACACTAAACAGTAAATAGATTAAGCAAACCTCTTGTGAACAATCCATGGTTCAGGTATTATTCATGCTGTTCAGGGTGCGTGGGCACACCTCTATATTTGAGTGGAAAAGCACACAGAAAGTATGACAAAACTAACTCATTAAAAGAAACATAGTTTTTAATTTTTTCTATCTCAAACAATTTCCTGAGGAAGATTTCCCCACACAGTCAAAGGAAGTAAAGAGCATGGGTTGTATTAGAATTTATGTATTCCTAAATTCCATTGCTGTTTGAAAAAATCTAGCATGTAATAATATTTTTAGTTCTAATTTTTAAAATAAAAGTAACACAAGGTTTTATTTCTCTCATTATATTACTACAGTTCCATTAAAAATTTTGACAGTTACAGGATCTAGGATTTCAATGGTGAGATTTGACCATTTGAATATCCTAATCTAGAYTTACACTTTTCATCTTCCCCTTCAGACTGTTTAGAGCGTACAACATGATAAGTGCATTATCACAGTGGTTTTGTCTCACAGCAGCCCACAAATATTAGATAACCCTCAAAAGAAATGTATAAAAAAGTTGTTATGTATTATTAGACAGCTTTGTAGATGGGTAAATGTAGGCATGGAGGGGAGTTAAATTGCTTTGCACAGCAAGTCAGTGTCACATGCAATGTTTACRCAGCAAGTCAGTGTCAGCCTCAGGAACAGAACTGAAGGGTCGTTGGTCTTAAGCACATTACCTACTACTTTCTTTGTAAAAAAGGCCAGGTTTCTTGAAGGACTACTGTGCATGTTATTACTGCTCTATATCACTTCAGTTCTGAGTGTGTCCAATGTATTGAATAATGAAATTAGGGCTTGTGGAGGGTGGCTAAACCACAAAATGTCCCCTGGGGTGAGCTTACTTTTAATAGGGGTCTTTTTTTTTTTTTT
>JASVER010000044.1:4369653-4381696 GCA_030449065.1 Oceanodroma leucorhoa | reverse complement strand
TTTTTGGTGTGTGTGTGATAAGGCCCAGGAAATTGTTAGCGACATGCTGGTGGGAACCTATGGAAAAGAATACACGCTGTATCAATGGTGCGGTTCTTATCCCAAGAGCTGTGTTGGTGGGTGTGGGAATAGCGTGCTTTCAATGTGAGCTGTTGCAATGAGATAGCATTGAGAAACCAGGGCAGAGAACAGCACAGATTTAGTCTAGGGAACTAAGGGCTTTATCCAGCAGTAATGTGTGTAAGGACAGACAATGTAACACTATATTTGGTTTAACAACAAAGAACTGTAAAAGGATTTGATAGTAAGGGATTGGCAGAAAAGCCAAATGTATCTGCAAAGTGCAGTAAGTATTTTTTTAAAAAGGTATTTAAGTGGTATACTTACAACTTTAGAAGGCAGTATTTAAAGTTACCTATAATAGACATTATTTTAAAGTAGGGTCGTTTAACAACAGTGAAGGCTTACTAAGTAAAGGACTCAGGAAACAGGTAGATTTTGTTCCAGTATGGGAATACAAAGCAAGAAGRAGGACTGACAGGTCTTTTTTACAAAGGTCTGTTTTCAATACTGCGTTTGATTTCTGGATACATTTATGGCCAACATCACTGGGAAATTGCTGAAAAATATTCATATCTATCTCCCATTCTGTATATGCGTATTTTGTTTCGATATTTAAATGGCAGCAAGTTTTGGCTGCAACTTCAGCAAGACACCACATATTCATTGGATCTACATGGGCTTAAAATGAGAAAATGTCTTTATGAAGCCTATATGGTAACAGGGTAAATATTGCTACAGCGTATGCATGCTTGTTGTCCTTCAGAAGGAAATAGCATTTCTGTTGTCTGTATAGCAGCTGTCATGACCAATGAAACTTAAAATAAGCTTTGTAAATCCTCGGTGTGCCACTACTGGCACATTTGGCCAAAGGTGTGAGTGATSAAATGATCCTATGTGTCAGTAGCAGTTCTGCTGTGGGAAAGATTACAGAGTAGGAAATTCAGTATGGATCTGTCTTTTGCCCTTTTGCCTGGAGACATGTCCCCCCTTTTCTAGCATAGGAAAATATTCTGGCAAGACAGGTAAAAATCAGTTAGGAATGTGGTCAACTTTTTGTGTTTAGTATTTGGTAGTTACTCAACAGAACTTTTTGACGATCCTAGCAAAGGCATCTCTGACTGAAAAAGATCATCTAAATGGATGCTTAGGTTAGAAATATGTAGATCTCTGTTGCATAGTTGGTGAAAATTTCTATTGAATTGAAAAAGTTGCATAGCTAACCTCCTTTGCAGTGTGTGGACCTATCTATGAACTTAAAATACTAAATCGTACTTTATGGTTTTGTGACCTGCATGACTTCCATTAGGGAGTGAACAGAAACATCTAAATCCATTGCAATACTCTTAAATGGAAAGATGCCCTTAGGAATCCCTCCTGTTGTGTACGAAAGTACAATTATGTGGTTAAAATTTTGAAATGTAAGTGAATGGCTGCCACTCTGTCTGTTCTTTTAGATTAATATTGTATAAAATGCTAGCCGCATTGTCAGTCTCCAGAACAGTGCATTTTGCAGTTCTGATGTTCCAGAATAATATGGCATCTTTCTGACCCCAAAATAGCYTATAGAGGTCTTCAGCCAGCTTGCTAGATACTTGAACATTATATCATTTATCAGGTAAGATACTTAAAAACAAGAAATAGAAGGTTTCTGAAGGTCCATTCCAAACTTAAAAGACAAAGATGAGAAAATTTTAAAAGGCAAATGTAACTAATAAARCTGGTTTTGCCTACATTTGCACAACAAAATTGAAGTGAGAGTATTAAGTTTTTCACATTGTCTTGCACGCATTTTTAAGATGCACTTTATAGAGGCATTCTGTTAATTCCCAGAGAATAGACAGACTACACGATGTATGTCTACAATTCCATAGCTTCTTGTTGGACATTCACTGCTTGTCTGCAGGCAGCAGAGAAGCAAAATAAAATTAATGAGGGAAAATGTTTTTTGGATTGGGGAAAGGAGGGTTAGAGGCAAGATTAGGATGAGTAGAGACTTCTTAACAACATATTTTCATTTATTTCACTGTAATATCTTTTTTTTAACTGCATGCACTTCAAAGATAATGCAAAATTGGAATTAYGAATATTGCTGCTTTGTACTGAATGTATTGCAAGATTCTTAAATAATTAAATTACGCAACTTCTTAAAATGGAGTGTAATTAGCCATTAATGAGCACAATCTGTTGCTGTGCAGAGTTGATATACGCCATGCAGACTGTCCTTAAGTTTTACGGGATTTGGTTTAATTTCTAAATGCATATGTGTGGTAAAAATCAACTGTTGTATATCTTGTAAGATAATCACTAAATCAGCTAGTAAGTTACACAAYGTATCAAATATTTAATTTTAGTATAATAAATTATAGATTTGTTAATGATTCAGTTTTCTGCTTCTGTTTAATGAGAAGCTTGGTTCAGAAACATGGTAAGGAAATGTTTGATACTAACAGGGATTAATAAATTCAAAAATKATAGGCCTGGCCACGGAGATGGCAGTTTTTCACTCGTAAACTTACAGTTCAAATTCATACTACACAAATACATAATACTGCATCTTGTTCTTAGTGGGATAATTCTGAGTATCAGAGGCTATTTTTGTAATTAGTACTAGCAACTAAAAGGTTACCTTTTAAAGTGTATAAGCATAAAAGGTAAGGAATGAATGGAACATGATGCCCTGGGAGGAGGTCAAGGCACATACGAGACACTGCAGATAAATTTACATTTCTGCACTTGGACTAAAAAATTCCCTAGTATTGAACTAAGCAGATGTCTCATTAGAATCAATGAACAACTCCCACTCCTAAAATCTTTTAGTGTTACGTACCTTGCAGGATTAAGCCAACCAATAATGGAAGCTTCTTTCGATTGTTTGTTAAAAACAATACTTAATAAGCAGCAGCAAAATGGGAATAGAATCATAGACTATTTCATTAGGGAAACATGCATTTTCCTAATGTTGGTACTTCTGCAAAAATACAGTTAATCKTAGTTAAGTAAATACCATGTGTTTAAAACTACGGTTAACCTGAATAAATTGTAGGAGTTTGCTCCACAAGCCAGTCATTAAAAGCTCTATGGTATACAGCGCTGCCTTCAGTGATCCAATTAAGGATATTGCAAAGATAAAGAGCTTTTTAGGCTGGTGTCCTATGTTTTGTTACTTTTTACCTCATTTTCTTTATTGTCAGTGGGTCAAATGCTTTTCCTAGCGAAGTGCTGAACCTTTGCTTTGGTCAGTCATACAAACTGGCTACAGAAGCGAAAGGCTGATCTTAAGACATCATTTAATCTTTGCAAGAACTCTCCTGACCCTTTAGTGAAATGCACAGTATGTACTACGAAAGTACAAATACTTCACACTCAGATGACTTTGATGTAATCGCGTGCTGTCTTTATAGTGCCTTAGGTCATGACTAAATCTCAGTGACGCTGGGCAGAAAATGATGCTAGTGTTTCAGCAATTGCCGTTTATTCTTCTTACTTGATATTGAAGTTGGCATAGCATTAGGGGCTAGTGCACAGCAGATGTTCCTCATCAGAGGTAAAGGAGAAAATAGAAGTGTGATCTGTTCTCCTTTGTTCCTCTTTCCTGAAATACAGGAAATTCAATTTAAATGTCAGACTCTTTTTTTTATTTGTTTATTTGGTTGGTTGGGGTTTTTTGTTTTTGTTTTTGTTTTTAAAACTGTGAGGGTGGTMAAACACTTGCACAGGTTGCCCAGAGAGATTGTGGAGTCTCTGTCCTTGGAGATGTTTGAAACCTGATTGGATATGGCCCTGCTATAGTTGACTCTGCTCTGAGCAGGATGGTATAGAGGTGCCTTCCAACCTCAGCTATTCTCTGATTCGCCAGTTAGAATGAACATCTGTCAAATTAGTGGACATAGAAGTGACTAGGAAGAATTTTATTTTATCTTGTTAAAGGCACCAGTCCACCTAAGAGATTGAACATTTCAAAATGCTAACATAAGTTCAGCTTTACCAGCGAAGAAGAGAGAATAATACTCAGCATTTCATCATTCCAAAATATCCTCGGCGATACATGCTCACCGGGCATGCTGTGACTGGTTCACTCAYTTCAACGTAAGTAGCCAAATGAGGAAAAACTCAAAAAGACGATGAAAGAGAAGAACATGGAAACTTCTACAGCAGAAGAAATGAAAAATTCCAAAATAAGTTTTAGACCAGACAGTAAAGAGATTATTTGATATGTACAAATGGTGTACAGAATTATATGACTGGTTCAGGAACTCATGTAAAAATACAGGTTCATGAAAGGATTGTTGTTTCAATCAATGAATAATTCACTTCAGAAGAGAGAGGCTCAGGATGCTAAGATAGTTTSTGTGTACTATTTTTCTGTAGTATTATTTAAATTCCTAATAATAAGCACATAGATAAGCACATAGATAATGTGTGATAGTCAAAGCGAGGTCTGATTGATGACTACAGAATAGTCCTCAGTGTGTATTATGCTTCCTAACTTCCATAATCTTCTTCATGCAGGAACGTTCCTGCTGTAAGAGAGGGTAATACAGTCTCCCTGCACTAGAGGACCATTTGTATTTGATTAGGATGTGCTACCAAGTCCATCCTTGCCCTAAGAATTTGGGATTTCATGTGAGGGATGAAAATATATGGTGGCCATATATTTGCTGGATAAATTTCTCTTCTGTACAGCGGAGGTAAAACTGCTGTGCTGCTTGTATTGTATTCTTGCTTCAAATATAGTCAAAGTCACACAGAACAACAAATGGAATTCTTTTCAGTATGTTCTTGAAAATAATTGCTGTTAATTAATCAATTAACAGTTTTAAAGCTTTTCCAGAGGCTCCAATGGAAGTCACTGTAAAAATGCTAAGTATTATCATTCAAGTATTTAGTAATGATTGTAACTTAAGTAAAAATTCTTCAAACTCTTAGAAACTTGTAAATTAGCTATTTTCTTGGCAGTGTTTGCAAAACACACACACTGTAAAATGACTTGTTTTAAAATTTATGTTAAACTGGTAGCAAAAATACATATGGTTACTTTCACTGCTGAAGATGTGCTGCTGTGTGTTGATCATCCTTTAGTGCATTTTGAATGATAGTTAGTCTGTGGGGACCAGTGAAGACCTCCAATTAATTATTACTGGAGAACATGAAATCATAAACAAAATTCCTTGTAATAAATTTTTAAAATGAGATTGCATGTTTTATTTACGGTACTGGTCCATTTTGAGGCTTTAAATCTATGAACGAAAACAAACATGCTTTTTATCAAACTGAAATAAAAAATATCAATAGTATTTCTTATCAAGTAGGACACAATATATGAACTGGACTTCTAAATAACTGCAGGGAAAAACAAGGGAAGAAGAAGAAAAGATTTACTTTTCTCTAATTCATAGAAAATGATTGAGAATATATATAAACMATATGGAAAACAGCAAATGCTTCCAAGCATAGTGATGTTTATTAATCATTAAGGTACCTGATATGATGGAATTATTTTATAGGAAGCGTTTATTAAAGACAGAGCTATTAACTAAGAACTCTCATAATTATCACATATATTTACAGCAGAAATTGATTTTGTTTTAGACAGAGAAGCAGCAATGCTGAGGATATGCAGTAGTTTCAAATATGTTGGGAGACAAAATGCTGCAACAAACATACAGCTAAGGGTGCTTCTTGTCCCATAGGGATCATAGCTGAAACTGCAAAACAAAGAAGAAAATATGGTCAAATAATAAAATAAGAGCTGATAATCACCCAAATCTTTCACTAGAGTCTTGTATCTTTTTTTTTTTTATTTTATTCTCACTCTCATTTTTCTTTTAGATCACAGATTCAATCCATCTGTCTGGAAAAYGCGAAGTACACAATAGATATACTGCAGTTTAATGGACAAATAATAGATGAGATTAAGGGCTTCTTTCATTGAAATGTGTGGAAATTTCTATARTCTATTTTTTTCTCACGATTTAAAATCTCTGCCTTTCTGCTACAAACAATATGCCTTCTTTCCCATGTTCCATCAAGAAAATTTACTTCTCCCTTCACCCAATCAAACTGGTTCACCACCTTCTCAACTCTGACTCTAACCAATTAACCTACACCTTCGCAGGACATGGATATTTCAAAATGGTTTCTGGCTCTGGAAGTTGTGTGATGACACCATGATATCAAAATGTCTTTTAAGCAAAAAACTTTATCAGAATGATAAGTGTCTATTGGAGCCTGCAGACATTTTGGAGAGCTTAATCCAAATGTATCTACAGGTCTTGCAACCTGGAAACTGCTGGTCCAAGTGGACTCAGTAATTCTTCATCAAAGGATTATTTGGGCTTTTTTCCTAATACCATTGATTTTTGTGCTAGCCACATAGACAGCTATGTCCATGACCTATATTGCTGCCTCTCTCTTTATTCATATAGAATTATAAAGTTGTAGCAGTGCCAGGGCAATGCTGTGTCTCAGTTGAGTTTTCTTAAATGCTTAAGTTCCTCCCTGTGGTACAATTCTGTATAATTTATACAATCCTTTCTTCCTCATTAGAAAGGACATCATCAAATCACTTCCCAATTTCCCATAACTTTCTTCTAGGTGCCGCCTTATTCTCATGGAGCCGTGACTATCCGTTATGTATTTTGGTCTCTTAGTTCCTGGATCACAAACCAGTAGGAGAGCACAGTGCAGTAATTAAATTTTCTTGGCTCTCYCTGATGATGGGATAAGCATTGCTGGAACCTCTCCTATGAAATCGTTACTGATCACTGCAAATCTCTTCCTTCTCCTCCAACTCATGATTTTACTTTTTGATTCAGGAATGAGAGATGAGTGGGCTACCTGCAACCTTATTACTATGTGTGTGCACCATGTTTGACAGTGGTCAACTCAGTCATCCTTTTTCATGTTTGCTAAGACACGTGCATGTTTCTACTATTAGGCGATACTTCAGATCACAGTTCCAGATCCACTGGAACTTCAACGCATGTGTCACTGTCATTTTTCACAAAGTGCTGTGAAAGTGCTTGAGAAAGTGCAGCAAAAGTGCTAATTCACAATCTGAAGATGGACTGCCAACAAGCCAAGTTTATCAACATTCAGACCTTTAATACACAGAAATTCAAATGACCATTTAGGAAAAAAGCCAGTCACAATGCTCTTATCTCTGGGCCTGAAAAGTAGGGCCTTTGATACACTCACTCACAGTTTACTCTGTYTTTTTGTTAACAAAGGGATTTGTAGCATAGAATTGCTGCAGGAGTAAAAAGATACATATACAGAGGAATAAAAATGTCCATTCAATGTGGAAAGAGGGATAGAACATATTAACTCCTAATGCATGCAGGAACAACATAACTTGTGGAAAAATGGATTATGCTAATTTATCAAGAAAAGCAAAACATACACACTTGCAGGTTTCCATACAGAACAATTCAGCATAGTTATCAGTCACTATTTAAGCAAGCATAGGGTTACTGGTCACCATTTGCATGATAGTATATGGAATGGTTTCCAACATCTCGGACAAGACAAGATTCTTCCCAAAAGAAATTCCATTTTGAAGTGGTGCTAGGATTCCATGAGTGGTATAGAATAGTGGAAAGGACCCCATATARGAGAAAGTGGTAATGAGCTCAAGCCTAAACATCATAATTAGAGTCATCTTACATAACTTTAGTTGTCTAAGGTTACTTGTCTCACATAAACTATTCTTCTGGGCTCCTTTTATGGCTGAGGGAGGGGAAATAGGCACCTACAGAGAGGAAATACTTCCAGCTGTATTAGACAGCTACTTTAGGGATAAATCATACGCTGGGTGAATCTGGACAACTGAATTAGAAAACTAATATTTTGATGTTCAAAATTTAAGGTGGTTACAGAAGATGTATATACTCATATATTTATTTGAAAGTCACAGAAGAGAGGTTTTGGACTCTGTATCCTTGAAGATGTTCAAAAGCTGACTGGATGAGTGCTGAGAAATCTGATTTAGCTTTGAACTTAACTCTCCCTTGAGCAGGTGATTAGACTAGATGGCCTCCACAGGGCCTTCCTAACCTAAATGTTTTTACAGTTCAATGAATTCCACTCTGGTGCTTAATTTCCATTCTTCCTTTGATAATTATAAAATCTAAGTGTTAGGTAATAATACTTGCAGGCTGTCTTCTGTGCTTCTGCTTTGAAAAGTTTAGAGTTACCCTATTCACTATGAATAATTGTTTTTGTTATTCTCTTGTATATATATGTGTGTAGAATTTTAAGAAAGATGTCTGTGAAAAATAACTGAGATAGGGCCAGAAGGATTTATTAGGATAAATTTCACTTGCTGAATAATCTACTCACCTTATACTCTAACAGTGTTTCAACYAAATCTAGAAATTGGAAGCCTAATGGAAAATTTTCCAAAGATCTGTTAAGTAATAGCATTCTTGTAGGATAAAAGCATTTTTGTTACAAATAGAGTGTTTCTACTTATTTTACTCTTGTTTTTGCAATGCATACCATCTCTTTTCTTTCTCCTTCCACTATTTTGAAATAATTCCCCTCATAYGTTGCTTATGCTTTATTCAGTTTGTTGTGTATTTTTTCTTTTCCCCGTAGTTGGTGTTTCTGTGACGCGCACCTACAACAGCTTCCGAACTTCTCTCAACATTCCCTTGGTGAGTAACCTTTTTTGCTATCAGGTTATTATCATCCAAGGTCCACTACTGTAGTTTCACTTTGGTGCTCCTCCCTTTGCCCAGACTTTTTCTCCCATCCTTAAGGTATATCCTTTCTCATTTTGAAGACAACATGGCAATAACTCAGCTGGTCTTCCTTCTTAATGTAGTTTTCTTCTTTCTTTCTGATCTCTGCTGCTTGAAGTCTAAAGAAATTATGTCTCTATTCTCACAAGCTCCCAACAGAGCAAAACTGGCTGATACATCAAGTTTTAAGTGTTTATTATTTTTAATGACTAATAAAGCTTGTAAGCGTGCTGCTGATGCACTGGTGGTACTAAACATCATATGAGACTTGTCAGGACTGAACCTTTCAGGTCAGCATTTTCTGATTTAGTAGTTTAAGACGAACCTTTGTGGATATAGCTGCAGCACCAATAAAACCCTACATGAACAAACAAATGTGCATAAGTAAGAGTTATAATAGACACATCTGAGTTTTAGTAAAGTGGTTTAGGTCAGGCTGAGGAGTTGTACTGCAGTGTTAGCATCTGAAGAGGACTAATACACTGAGATGGGTACCTAGCATGTGCAAGAAACCACAACATAAGTGGTAGCCATGTGATGGACTGGCCACCCAGATAGTCAGTCCCTCAGACCCTTTCAATGTCACAGAAAAGTGGGCAGCTGAAACCACTAATTTTTATTATCATTCTCATGCAGGCAACTAGCTATTCCTCACACTCTTATTAAACCTGTGTGTTAYAGAAGTATGTTTTCTTCTCTGGCGCCCCTCAAATAGTACATTCAAGCCTAATCCTCTAGAGTTTTGCTAGTGAGAGTGAAGATGCTGTCAAGTCCAAAGTTCAGCAGTTTTGAAAAATGAAAATTAAGAAATCCACTTTCTCTTTATAAGTTAAGTTTCCAATATGTTTCCAAAATTCATATGCAAAATAATTAATACTAAAAAGCTTTCACAACTATTTTAAAATGAATGTTTTCATTTACGGTTTTGGATGGTGGGAGAAATAATAAGATGGAAAAAATATTCCTTTGTGGTAACATTTGTTTTATAAAAGTAAATAAAATATTCCTAAAGTACTTAGCCATCAGTACTTGAAGGCCTGTGGCAGCATCTGAAAGACAAAAAAAGAAATAATTGATTAGTGGATTGTGTTTGATCTGCTCAGGGATCAAAGGGACAAATACTGTCTGCAGGGATGAAAGGGTGGAGAACTGCTCTCCATACTGCTTCGGCTATCTGGTTATTCATATGTTCTTGCTGTATGTTAGAGCTGCCTGTACCTGACCTTCTGTCATGCTTGAGGAAAAGAAAAAAAAAGGTAGGTATAGTGTGCTGCAATTCTGAAAGGTTTCTCGTTAATCAGACATGAAAAAAGTAATTTAAAGATGGAATACTGAGTCTGGGTTTTGGTTTGTAAGCAGTATTGACTGTAATTGTCCAGGACATAATAGTGGCTCTAATTTTTTTGAAAAAATAATGCATGTGTTTAATTTCAAGCACGGGAACGTACTGAGGACCAAAACCACCTAAGTGCCTGTTAGTCTGGTACGTTAGTCATACATCTAAATCCTAAATGACAAACATTGTGTGTTTGTGGGCCCACACCCCACACATCAATGTCTTTCCTGGATTGGGGAGACCAGGAGGGGACAGGGGAGTCCAGAGGCAGTCACCAAACTACMAAACAAGAGAGGAGGAAAGCATTTTTACTGTTATTTTATTGGTTTTTTGTGTTCTTTTTTTTTAAATTGAGGGGGGGGGGATGGGGATGGGAAAGAAGGGCTCACACCACCCGTGGCAATCAACACAACAATTGTTCATGCCGGGAGATGGAATGGGTGAGCCCGCAGGACAGCCAGGCTTGGAGGCTGGGCCTCCCAGCTAATGGCAGGGGCGGAGGCTGGGCCGGGCGCTCCATGATGCCRCTGCCGTGGCGTCATGGAGGGGAGCCCTGACACGGTGTAGTGGTGCCAGGGGAGCCATGCTGGAGGTGGATCCACTTCCCTCGGTTCTTCTTGATCTTCAGGTGGACCCACCTCCATGGGCTCCACACCATCAGCCACATGGTCCACCCACTTTGCTCTTGGACCTCTTGTTTCCAGGCATCCTTGGAACCCGAGGGCCTCGAAGCTCAGCGAATTGTGGGCCARCCACCGGGGTCCCTGTATTTACAGGGCCTGGAACAAATGGCAGTGAGGTGGCTTGTGACAGCAGGAAGGCACTGTGATGGGGATGCATGTGGCCAAATATGGCTGTTCTGGGAGCTGGGGAGCCTGTAGCCTGAAAGACGGCCTCATGTGGGAGAAGGAGGAGGAGAGTCAGGTGGGCTGAGGGCCCCTTTCCTGGGRATCGCTCCCCTGTGCCCTTCTGCTGCCCCTTGGGCACAGGGACTGCCCTCCACCTCCCCTCATGTGCCTGGACTCCAGCCCCCTCCTCATCCTGTGCCTGGGCTTCCCTAGATGAGATGGTGGCAACGGTGTTCCAGGAGGGTCAGGGGACCTCAGTGACATCCCCCCCCCATGGACCCAACTCCCCACAGGTGGCACAGCCCCCTGTGCCTGACAGCGGCTGGGAGGGGGCAAAGCATCCAGACATTATATGGGGTTTAAAAAGTAGAAATACTGAAATTGACAAAAAAGTCTTAATCTTGAGAATGAATATTTAACCAGTCATTACTGGTTACATTACATTACGCTTGTTTGCATACAAGAATGTCTTGACCTCTTTCGAGTAGTCAGGCATCTCATTTTTGTTCAGACCTATATGGAGTTTTAGATAAACCTGCAAGAATGTGCTTTTACAAAGTAAATTTTTTAAAGAAAYTCTTTGGTATTGTGGAGTAAATGTATTTATTTACCAGTATGTGCAATGACTGACTTTTTGTATTTTCACATAATTTACCTTGCGTATGTCATAGAGGTTCTGGTGTTTGTCAATACAAAACACTGTGCAGAAATATTAAACTTAATTCGTTTGAAACAACTTTGTCTTTCCCTACCCAAGGTCAGAAATACCTTGATAAATTATAGAATATAGAATCATAGAATTATTAAGGTTGGAAAAGACCTTTAAGATCATCGCGTCCAACCGTCATCCCAGYACCCATGCCCACTAAACCATGTCCCRAAGCKCCACATCCACACGTTTTTTGAACGCCTCCAGTGATGGTGACTCCACCACTTCCCTGGTCAGCCTGTTCCAATGCTTTACTACCTTTTCGGTGAAGAAATTTTKCCTAATATCCAATCTAAACCTTCCCTGGCGCAACTTGAGGCCATTTCCTCTTGTCCTATTGCTT
>JASVER010000044.1:4326808-4368959 GCA_030449065.1 Oceanodroma leucorhoa | reverse complement strand
TCCAGATCATTGATAAAGATGTTAAACAAGACGGGCCCCAAAACTGAGCCCTGGGGAACACTGCTCGTGACTGGCCACCAACTGGATTTAACTCCGTTCACCACAACTCTCTGGGCTTAAAAAAAAAATTTCTGAAAAATTTTAATTTTCTAAAACCCTCCCCCACGGGGGGGACACCCCAAAATCCCCCATTACCTACAGCGTATGCAGGTTATTTAACACAAGGAGTTTCCAGTGCTGTTTAAACCTGTATTTTTACCTTCAATGCTAATATGAATTCAAAACAAATCACATAGCCATAGAAAGCTATACTGTCAGTCCTAACTTTACCAGAGCTGTAGTCATTTTCAGCCTGTAAGTTTTCTCAAACTGTGAGCTCAAAGACTTGAAATTGGTACACGCTGTAGAAACACTCCTCTTACCCCTTTTCGTGAAGAGGACAGTGAGATTCCTAATGGACACAGGCCGAGCAGAGGCCCAGTTGTTTGCTGCCTTAGGTCCCTACCGCCCGATGATCYTGTCCCGTTCCTGCTACSTGAGTGCTGTTTGCTGWGAGCTAAACCAACTCTTTCCAAGTCTAGCTGTTGTTAAGGACTGAACTGTTAGCCTGCTCATTTCTACCAMAATTAGTCTGGAAAATGGTCAGAGAAACCTGGGATGTAGTTCAGTAAGGACAACAGCGAAAAGAACTATACTGAGGCAGGAATGATCAACTGCACAATTACAGAAACCACCAAGCTTCAAATACGTAAAAAGCTATTGGAAAGCTGAAGAGAAGCATCTGCCCTCCCTACCTCTGACAGACAGAACCGATTCAACCTGCGGTCAGGTTAGACATCAGAAAATTCTCTGACGACAAGGCTAGTGAACAGACCTTTTTATCCGAGAAACTTTCAGTGACAGGAGACTCGCAATTTCCTCTGCCAGGAACAATGTATGTTTGGGTAATCTTGCATTTTGACAGGCAGTTGGTCACAACAGTAGTTAGCAGCAGAGAGGAGGAGTGGTCTCTGGGCACTATCTAAGCCATCCTGGGAAGATCACTGAGAAAAATGAGCATATTGTCAGGTGCCTGTTTGCTCTCTAGGAATCTGTGTCCCCCCTGAAAACTGGTGAAGCACCAAAGCTGAGAAAAATCACTTGACTAGAGCAACCTTCCAGCTGTATTTGTATACGGGATGCTCAGTCTGTCTGATCTGATGTTGCATTCATTTGCTTTGAAATATGTGGTTGGTATAAAACCACTGAAAAATGGACCATTTTCTAACTCTTACCTGGCTTCTCTTGTCCAGTGTTTCTGATAAATAAGGTTAGAAACAATATTTTTATTAAGATGTGCAAGTAAAAATCATTTAAATAGAGGTTTACRGCACTAGATTGTTCTGTGACCTCAAAGTTAATCATAATTTTCTGACCTTGAATGTTTCCAGGGATGGGGCATCTACCACCTCTCTGGGCAACCTGGGCCAGTGTTTCACCACTTTCATTGTAAAACATTTCTTCCTTACATCTCGTCTGAATCTACCCTCTTCCAGTTTAGAACCATTACCCCTTGTCCTATCGCTACAGGTCCTGCTGAAAATTCTGTCCCCATTTTTATTATAAGCTCACTTTAAGTGTTGAAAGGATGCAAAGCCTTCTCTTCTCCAGGCTGAACAACCACAACTCTCTAAGCCTTTCCTCATAGGAGAGGTGTTCCACCCCTCTGATCATCTTTGTGGCCCTCCTCTGGACCCGCTCCAATAGGTCCATGTCTTTCCTGTGCTGAGGRCYCCAGAGCTGGACACAGSACTGCAGGTGGGGTCTCACCAGAGCAGAGCAGAGGGGCAGAATCMCCTCCCTTGACCTGCTGGCCACGCTGCTTTTGATGCAGCCCAGCATACGGTTGGCCTTCTGGGCTGCGAGCACATTGCCAGCTCACGTCCAGYTTTTCATCTGCCAGTACCCCCAAGTCCTTCTCAGCAGGGCTGCTCTCAACCCTTCATCCCCCAGCCTGTMTTGATACCGGGGGTTGCCCTGACCCAGGTGCAGGACCTTGCACTTGCCCTTGTTGAACCTCATGAGKTTCACATGGGYCCACTTCTCAAGCCTGTCCAGGTCCCTCTGGATGGCATCCCGTCCCTCAGGCGTGTTGACCGCACCACTCAGCTTGGTGTTGTCTGCAAACTTGCTGAGGGTGCACTCGATTCCACTGTCTGTGTCATTAATAAAGATACTGAACAGTATCTGTCCTGATACAGAGCCCTGCGGGACACCACTTGTTACTGATCTCCATTTGGACATTGAGCCATTGACTGCATATTCAGCCTGGAACAGGCTCATGCTGGCACATGGAGAGGGTAAAACAAAGCAGCGACAAGCCACAAGTTGTGGAGGAGAGGAGACATTACATATTTTCATGGCAGTGATGGAGTATAGCCTCAATTTATGAAACTGATTTTCAAAGTGCAGCTTAATATGTTTAAGTTCTGAGCCCCAGCTCCAGGCTGTATGAATGAAGGATTTACCCAGCTGTTCTACAGCCATTTCATTACTCTTCTGTGTCACACTGGTAACTTGAGAAGAAGGGAGAAATGTGTACGTATTCCATATGTGTTTTTATCCATGTGTTCACATGTACATGCACAAAGCATGCTCCGTTTTTATATTTTGTTTCTTCACATATTTCTCAATAATTGTTTCTTGATTTTATCCTTCATATACTGAAAACTCATAACAGCTGTTTTTGTCCTTTTCCCTTGTCTTATGTTTGGGATACTGTCCCCCTCACCTTTGACTTTTAAGTCCTGTATTTTTTCAGTAATTCCACGTAATTCCACTATAGTTGCAAGTTTATCCATGTTGAAATAAAGGCCTTCCCAAGCAAGATCATTACATTAGCCCCAGCATAAYCATGGTACACATTTGTTTTAAAAAAGACGTACCACAATTGTTCCTTTTAAAAATAACTAATTTCAAATACATTCACTTTCATTCTATAGCAGGGATTGCTTTGTAACACATTACAGAACTCTAACATTTTTGACAGTGCTTCTGTTTATTCCAGAACTAATTTATCTGGTCATATAATGAAACAATATTGGCCAGGTATAGGAGCTCAGGTTAGGCAGAGGCCAAGTCTTTCAGAGTCTTGTAAAGATGAGGGCCAGAAAACACACTTGAAAAGACACTTTGTTCTACATTCAACAACATTTTAGTTCCAACACCACTTCTTTCAACCTGGTCCGATTTGAATCCTGTCGCAAAGCCTGTTTCAAATTGTGACGTTGGCCAGGCTGTTCAGTTAAGTAAATGTAGTATCTGACTTCCACAATTGCTTTACAGTTGAATTTTTAGGATACTTCACTAAATCCATGACAGTCGTTTGGTACCTTTCTTAATATTTAAGCCAGAGACTGGAGCCTGAAACTGTGAGAACAAGGACAGTCATTCCTACTGGCTGTTAACTAAAGTACACTGTCTGCTAGTGTGGAAGACTTTTGGTACCTCTACTGGTATCTTGCCCAAAGGCTGAGTAGAAAGAATTGGAAAGAGGTCAGTCAGCCATATGTCATGCACAGACCCTATTATATTTGGAGAATCTTTATAAAACGAGTAAAGTATAATAAGGACAAATGCATTCAAATTCAGCTTAATTAGGATTCCCAAAAACATGTAATCCTCACCCTTTATGGTACCTCACCATGTGTACAGGTTGTTTTCATTTACAAGTCGTTGGAAACACACTTATGTAGTTTTAGTTTATACTGAATGAGAGCATGAGGGAGATGAGAGGTTTGATGATGGTCTGCTTTCATCACAATGCCAGTCTTCTCTTTCGGAGTTTTTTTGTAGTTATCCCCAGTTCTGAAACAGTGGTATCCTCTTTCTTCTCTGATTAGAGATTTGAGGCCTTGTGAAAATATTTGTTYATTCTTTCTTAGACAAATCCTTGCTTGTTGAGCCATGAGCCAAAAAACTACTCTTGACGTGTTCTGCATAGGATCTGCTTATTCTGCATAGAAGCTTCTTGAACAGCTGTTTGATGCAGATTGCCAGATCGCCTCATAAAACTCCCTGGTAGCTGGAAATCAGAAGTCCTAAATGACCCTGGATCAGAACAGCCTTTGCAGATCTCATAAAAACTTTACCTATTTCTTCTGCTCATAGATAAATAGAGTAATACTAAAGGTGTGGTCAAAAAGGCTTACTAGCTTCTCTCACCCTATACAGATTTTGCCAAATATTCTTCTTTTATTAATTCTTAGCTACTCCAAACTTCTCATACTGTGCTAATAATCTGTCTCTAAGCTCTTTAAGTGCAGCTCTGCTGTTCTGTTCTCACAGAGGGACTGACTCACAAATTTTGCTAGATACATTGAAATGTGAATTTGAAGATGTGCATGAGAGCACAAGTACTGATTCAGGGACAAAAGGAACATGGGGAAGAGTGTTGTTTTGGTTTTCCCATCCCTAAATTCTCTACTGTATGGTTAGCTAGAAAAAAACAAAATAAAGAAATTATTCTCTGCCCTCCTATTTTTTTCTAATATTTTATTTTTGATGGGAAATTTTCACTTGATTTTATTCCACAGCAACATTGTATAAAGCAAAGTTTCTGAAAGCTTTGGATTTCTGTAAGTCCCTGTTTGAGCATACATCTGAACAAGGTGTCTGTGCTTATATTACGTTATTTAGTCTTTATCTTCCAATTAACCAATAGTACATGATATATGCTGATTACTGTGTTCCTGGTGGCCTGGTGTCACCATCATCACGCTAATGCTCTGGAGACCAGAGCCTTTACTTTCCATCCTTTCATAAAACTTTGAGAGTCATAATGAAAGTTGCAAAATAGGAAGCATTGTTTATTACTCTTAAAGTATACCTCAAGTATTATGTAGTTCTTAGAACATACCAGGTGAAGAATTGTGTATATCTGTCATCTGATGGGAAGCAAGGGTCAGAGAAGCTGATTGGCTTACAAAGGAAACATTGAAGTTGTTGATTGTGCTAACTACACCTGTAGCATCCAAAAATCATTTTCTTGTTCTTCTTCTTTTTCACCTGTAACCAGTGATCCTGGCCCTTCATTGTGACTGAGAACAATTAAATAAAGCTCTCTGATGRTATCCTTCTCTTTGCATTCTTCTGTCTCTCCTTGCTCTCTACATGTATTTMTGTGGAAGTTTCATGGTTGGTTTAACTGTAAAGTAGCCAAGAGCTTCAGAGACTCCTGCTCACAGAGTCAGAGGTATCACATCTGAGGTTCATCAGCTTAATGTTTCTCTCTGTGGACAACACATACCTGATGTGACTATTTGCATTGTCCTAACTAAACTCATCTGTTAATTCCATGGTGGAAATAAAAAGCCACTGAAAAGAAAACTGCTCTTTCAGAATTTTACACAGCCATATGACAGGCAGAAAAATGGCCCTTTGAGTACTGTGTGCAGTTTTGGGTGCATCAATATAAAAAGGACATCAAACTATTAGAGTATGTCCAGAGGAAGGCGACCAAGACGGTGAAAGATCTCGAGGGCAAGACTTACGAGRAGCAGTTGAGGTCACTTAGTTTGTTCAGCGTAGAGAAGAGAAGGCTTAGGGGTGACATCACAGTCTACAACTTCCTCAAGGGGGGCAGCACTGGGGGAGATACTGATCTCCTCTTTCTGGTGACCAATGATATGACACGAGGAGATGGTATGAAGCTGCATCAGAGGAAGTTCCGATTGGACATTAGAAAAAGGTTCTTCACTGAGAGGGTGGTTGGTCAGTGGAACAGGCTCTCCACGAAGTGGTCATGGCACCAAGCCAGTCAGACTTGAAGGAGTGTATGGACGATGCTCTTAGTCATATAGTTTAGTTTTAGGTAGTCCTGCRAGGAGCAAGGAGTTGGAYTTATTAATCCTTATGGGTCCCTTCCAACTCAAGATATTCTATGATTCTATGGTGAAAAATCAGCAAACCCATCACACAGAATCCCTGCATAGTCATTTGGTCCAAATCCACTTATTCTAAGTGAATGTTCTGGCATTTAAATGTGAGTTGATCACCTCCAGAGTGCTTAATTTTTTTCTCATGTCATAAACTCATAGAATCATAGAATCATTAAGGTTGGAAAAGACCTTTAAGATCATCGCGTCCAACCGTCATCCCAGCACCCATGCCCACTAAACCATATCCCGAAGCGCCACATCCACACGTTTTTTTGAATGCTTCCAGTGATGGTGACTCCACCACTTCCCTGGGCAGCCTGTTCCAATGCTTGACTACCCTTTCGGTGAAGAAATTTTTCCTAATATCCAATCTAAGCCTCCCCTGGCGCAACTTGAGGCTATTTCCTCTTGTCCTATTGCTTGTTACTTGGGAGGAGAGACCGACACCCGCCTCTCTACAGCCTCCTCTCAGGTAGTTGTAGAGAGCGATAAGGTCTCCCCTCAGTCTCCTCTTCTCCAGGCTGAACAACCCCAGTTCCCTCAGCCGCTCCTCATAAGACCTGTTCTCCAGACCCTTCACCAGCCTCGTCACCCTTCTCTGGACACGCTCCAGCACCTCAATGTCCTTCTGGTAGTGAGGGGCCCAAAACTGCACACAGTATTCACCGGTCCATGTCCACCAGTAATGTCCACTTACACTTCCAAAAATATCTTTACCATTGTTGTAAATACATATCTAATTTCTACTGAATTAAATGAGTTGATAGAGAAGAGGAGGTTCTTGCCATTGTTCAWTGACATCTCTCAACTAGAAATGAAAGTCTGTCCAGTAAAATGCATCTTCTTTTTCTGGATGGGGCATAATTTGCTATAAGGGGAACAAGATCTGAAGTACTTTTATTTAGGAGACAGTCCCTTCTCCTGTTGGGAAGTTTCAATTTTAATTTTGCTGGGTTTGCCTCCTCTCAACCTCTGAAAAGTTGAGTAACAGGCTTTAAATTTTGTCTGTGAAAATTTGAGTTGATGGAGAAAACATCTGTAAGTTTTGAAGCAAGTCATAAGGGGTTAACATGAGATGTGAAAGAGATAAACCATCCAACTCCAGTAAAATCTTGTAGGAAGGATTTGAATAAAATTGTAGATAAAATATGACTTATTAGATTCAGGTAGCTGATATCTAGTTTTCCAAACCAAAATGTATTTAATGTAATTTTCAGATAGAATTCAAATATTAGTAATGACRGAATGTTTCATATTGTAGTCAGAAGCAGTTACATTTGAGTATATGCTGTGGTTTGAATGTTGTTTATTTTTATGTTTTATTGTACTATTGTCTTTTATTTTGCAAACCCATGGAACCCGCAAAGCAATAAGGCACAGTTTTTACCGTTCTCTAATTAAGGACAAAAATAGAACACCTCATCTAAAGTGGAAATTCATTACTCATAACTGAGCTCTAAACTATTTGTCATYGGTCAGAAAAAAATGTAGCTGCTCTGCACTCTTGACCCTTCAGCAGTAGCTTACTGCGTAAGTTGTTTATTCACTGAAAATATTTATGCAAGGGATAGGCGTAGAATAGAGGCTGGTCAGAAACTTTGTGATGGAATAAGGGTAAATCTCATTCTTTCTGTATTTGTGAAGTAAGAAAAATTCAGATTTATTTCATCCTTYCAACCATTCTACAGTTCTCATTGCCACCTTCCCCTCTGGTCTTCTTAAGCATGCAAACACCACATATCACATTGGGTATTCTTAGAAAGGTCTTTATCCTTTGTTGGCTAGGTATGGGTAGCCCTAATGCTAAACCTCTGCTGATACATACTCTGTTTTATTTAAAATTCACATACCTTCTACTGTAGCTTGTTAAGCTCCATACATAAACTTCTGTTTTGTTTGAAGAAGAATCTTCAAACAAACATCACAATGWACTCCTCATTTCTGAGCCCTGTAGAAATCTCAATAGGATACACAGGAATTTGACTTTAATTAGAACTTCTAATAGAAATGTCAGAAGGGGATGCAGCTACCTTGAAGCATAACAGAAAATTAACCGTTTTTTTAACTGCCATGTTTCTCAACAACAGTCTCTTTTTTATATTGAAAGACYGTGTAAATCAGGCCACATCACCAGGAAAAGAAAGGAACTCCAATGTTACTCTCAAACAGAGTCAACTTAAACCAAACTTTTTCTTTATTAGTTTTTTCTGGGTTTAGGTTGAAGCTGTAACTTTTGGGAAGTAGCAAGAGTGCTAATTACTACATATTAAATACAAAAGTTCCAAATTACCTGCTTGCATTTTTAATAGTAACCCTTTTGAAGTGATATACCAGTAATGATCATCCTAAAATGTGTATTTAGGGCAAATAATCTAGTACAGATTCAAAAATCAAATGAGCCCTTCTCACATAGTCATTTCAAATTAAGTGTGGTTATTTAAGTAAGGAGAGAGGTCTTAMAAATGACAAGAAAGATGCTTTGTCTTGTTTACATCTGTTCTTTATGAGACCAATTAAAATACTACCATTTTCCCATTGTGACTAGTGTATTACAGTTTGAGAATTTCCATTTCAATAACGGAGCTACTTGTGAAAGGAGATGGTGCTCAGTGTGAGGGCAGAGGACACATTCATCCTCTATGGCTACACTGTGTGTAGAACAGATGAAACACACCAAAACCRCTGAAAAGGGAAAGATAGAATTGCAAATCTTATCAGTCAGTTTCTTTAATGAGCATCCGTTTCCAAAATACTGCCTTCGAAAGAACTGCAGCTTCACCACAAATTTTCAATCTAACTTATGTCTAGCCCCTGACTTGGGCACAGAACTACTGCTTGTGGGTGCTTGGGAAGAGAAAGCGTGGTTAAGATAGAATCAAAAGGTATTAAAAGTAGGTTGGTTAAAGATTAAATGGTGTGTTTCAACATTTTCAACAAAGGACGTACTTGACCGTATTATATATTAGGAAGCCAAGCTGCTTTGCTGGTAATGAATCTTTTTAGCTGTTTCATACTGCTTAGTACATTCCATAGCTCAGGTTGCCTAAAGCTGAGGTTCATTTCCTTGAAAGCATCTTCTTTTAAACCCATCCAACTTTGATAATTTCCTTTTTAATAAAAGCTGTTTCTGGCTATCTATAAAGTACAAGACTGAGTAAGGTTATCCTTGCATGCAACTTTTGTCATGTTCAAAAATCATTGAAAAACTAAAAATACTTTTTCTTAAATTTTAAAACATTTTTTAAAATGCACATGATAAAAATATGCCACTAAGAACACTTTAAAGCAAAACGAGCACAACAGCTTGATTCTCAAATTTTATATTATTCTGAGAGTCTGAAGAAACCTCTAAGTGGGTATGAATTATATTTGCACCCATTTTCATTTGCTACCTTGCCATAGTTTTAATGTTAGCATCATATCCTAAGGTCTTTCTTCTACCTGCCTGCTAGTCTTCCAGCTCTTTTTCCTCTCACTGTTTGATGTCACCTGGCAGGGAACGTAGAGAAACAGTCCCATGTTTGTGTAATTAAGCAAATCATGCACATATTCAGCGCTTGTGTATTGATAGACATATTAAAATGGGAAAACCTGGAAATACATTATGCTGCATAAAACATCTGAATTTTGATGTTATCAAACTTCTATCACATTGTAAAACCCAGGAAGCTTTCATTGCCTAAGAAAAATGGGAGATGTCTCTCAAGAATATTAGCAAATTTTTTTGTTGTTGTAGAYGGATTTTTATTTATGCATCACAGTCCAATTTTCAGTCCCAGCTTCCAGCTTTTACATCTGTGATCCTTTCTTATTTTTCCTGGCAATTTATTAGTAGTGTGAAATTGTGGACACAATTCTCTACAGGTGAAAAATTGCACCTACTAAAGAGTAGGTTTGAGAATCAAGCTTCTATTTGCATTGATTACTATGGAGCACAATGTGGTATAATAGGTGAGAACGAACCATGGTTATAAAGATCAAGTCTGTTGTAGGTACAAAAGCTATTTTATGTACATTAAAGAGCCTTGATTATTTAAAGGCATTTGCGCTGTTGGTTATTTTACACAGGTTATTTACACTGTTGATTAAATTGCTTGCAAAGCAGTCAGATTTCCATACACAAGTAGTCTAACAGAAATATTATGCAGCCAGCAATTTGCCAGTTGTCTGTTGACAAAGACAGAGAGTAAGCCACTTACTACTGTTTTTATACAATGAATCATTTTTGTAAAAATGGAGTAGTCTAATGAAAATTCAAATGTATTGCTTTTCCTGATTCAAAAAGAAATCCAAGCACTTCRTATACTCTGCAAATAAGCCTCATTTGCCACAGTGTATCAACTAACAAGCAATTTCAGTTCTACATGCAGATTTTAAATAAAATTCTCRAAATTTAAAAAGGTAGTTTCATTTTACTTCTGTAAACAGATACTTTCAAAATATTTAGACATCTGGATATATTACTGTTTAAACTGTTCTAAAGCGTAAATAGGTATCTGTGTTTGAGCTAGCACCTGATGTCTTTCTCATTTAAGGGGAAAACAAAAAAAAATSGGGTAACTAGAGTCAGGAACAATGCTTACAGAGCATGTCAGCATCTTTTATTGTGTCTTAATTATTAGACTGCTTAGAGGGGAACTGTGGGTAGACTGGCTCTACAGGAGAGGTGAAGTGCCTGGTCTCAGTGAAGTCACTAGTAGCTTTGCTCAAGGTTTTACCAGGAGTTCTGTGCTCAACCAACATAATCCAGAGCAGTGCCACTGTGGAGGAAGGTGTCTCAGGAGTAGAAACAAGAGCATAAAATGACTAACCTTACAGAAGGGTTCCTGCCCCTTTGCATGCCACGGTGCTTACTAGAGTACCACAAGTCAGACCCATCTGTAGGACTGAGCCCTGCTAATTTTCTCTTTTACAGCATTCTAGATATTGACACTTTATTGCCATTACTGCCTCTATAAATGTGTAGGATCTTTTGAACATCTGGTATGTGCTATTGCTGCAGAACACTTTGGGAAGATTGTCTTCCCTACTCACCACTGTCACCACACCATGCCATTTCCACCTGTCTGTATGGTGCATATCTGCTCTGTTGCGTGTACTGCACACATCTGTTATATTGCATATTTAGTTATTTGAATTATTGCAAGCTGCAAATSTTTTCTAATAGGGAAGTATTTATACCTAAAATTGTATTTTCTTTTTTGCACTGTATATTTAGAATGTAGTCCAGCTCTCTGTGAAGTTAATGGAAACTGGATCAGGTCCTGATCATCAGGATCTGGTTGGCAGAAATATTAAATATAATCAGATTTCAACCATATTTATGTATTAGTGAATTGGAAAAGATTTATGGTATATTAAAAAACATTATAAAGGAGTAGAAATTTCATGTTTAATTTGATCTACTTCCAAAAGAAAAAATCTATCTGAAAAGAATTGTGTACTCAAAATTATTATTTTTAAAATTTTATCTTTCCCAATATGCTTTCTGTAATTTACTGTATATTGTGAGAAATCATTCTTTTCTCTCTGTTTCACAAGGTCTTTCACGCAGCATGAGGGAATACAAAGACTTTGAAAAGTGGTTATAGGATATTTGAAACATGATTGGTTACTACACGTTTGCAGTAATTTGTGCACAAAAATGAGTAGGGTGAAAGATCCTGGATTTCTAGGTCAATTCATGCAACATGTATGATTTTACAAACATCTGTAATGGTGGTGCTCCTTCATTGTGCCCAAATATAAAGCTGTCCTTTAACAGAATCAAGAAATAGGTATTATATATCTCTGTCCTTGAGATTGCAGGTCAACATGATACTGTCTTTGATATGCAAGCAAGTTTAAGAGGTGCCTGCCTGTATTTACAGCCAGTACAGCTTGTGGCCTTCACGGGGGCTGCTACAGCTCTTTGAAGGACAGTGACACAAACATGGACCACTGAAATGACCCAGGCTAAAACTAACCTATTTCCCAGGTTTATTTTTAATCCAGGTCACATCTGAGATTGATTGATCAATCTATCTATCTGTGTATCAAATATCTATAAGAGGAAGTATGTATGTGTTAGTATGTATTTTATAACAGATGTTTGTACCTATATGAAAAGTTCTATGTCAAAAGATAAGCACTATTGGCTTCCACAGAAGTATTGGGAATGGGAAAGCCCTCAGCATCTCTGGAAAGAGTTTAGGGCCTAGAAGATTTGTCGCGTATGTCTAACATAAAAATTGCTTTGAAAATTTTCTAGTAACATTAGTGATTTTTAAGGCAATACTTTTTAGTCATTCTTAACATATCACTAGGCTAGTAGAATCCGTCTGTGGATCATCATGAAAATTAATTCTTTCATAAACCCCCAAAACTAACGTAAATAATCTGCCGGAAGAAAATGGCTTTTGTGTTAACCRTTTGAGCTTTCCAACAGCATAGAAACATGTATCTGAATAGTGTTGCTTTCAACGTATCTGTTGCTTATTTGCTTTGATACTGTGGTAGCAACATTTCAGTAGAGTCTACAGAAAAAAGTCTCATTTGTAGCTGCCTAAGAAATACTTAATTTACTTTTTAATGCCTAAGAAATACTTAATTTMCTTTTTAATGAAGTTCATTACTTAAGACTTTGTATGATACAGTATTGCTGGGAGCTGGAACCTGACCCCACTTTGCCTTCTCTTTCTTCACATACTTGCTTTTATCATGTCAGTTTTACTCAAGTGACACTGAAATATGGAGATTTTTCCAATCTTTTTTTTTTTTTTTTTTTTTTCTCCAGAAGGAGCTTATCAGTTGCAAGGCCTAGATTGTGAATGCGAGCTTTGATGTTAACAGCCCCAGTGCCTTTCTTTTTTATTTGGGGCATTAAGTTCAATTACATAGTCAAAGTATCTGTTCAGTGCTTTTGCTAGAATTTTTCAATAATTAAAATAACTGAGCTTTTTTTAAGTACTCTTTCCTCAGTGTTTCAGTCTTAGTAGAGGTGTGACTTAGACCAAATTCTGTTCTTTCTATCAATTTCAYTGATTTCAAATCTCTGTATTGGTGTTCTCAGGCCAGTGTAGCATGTTTCAAAAGCAGTACTTCAAGAAGTTGCCTGAAAACACATCAGCCAAAAGAATGTACTCTCTTTTGTTTTGTGCTGAATAAAATTATACACTGATAAAGAACTGCAATTTAGATATTCTTACTCCATGTAAAATATATTAAGTTCAACCTGATGTTTACTGACCAGTGTAATGAGAAGCAGGCTATAAGTCTTTCAAAGGTGTTGTGCTTTATGGAAAAACAATTGCTTCATATGTTTTAAGAGATGGGAAAAAAACCAAAAACATCAGAATCATTTTAACTGAGTGGCCACATATAAGTCCAGATTTAAAAACTCCATTTGTCCACTAAACCTTTTAAGAGGGTTTTTGTAATCCATTCACAGAGTTCCCTTAACATGATAAGATAGCTTACTTTAAAAAGAAATTTCAAAGCAGATGGACGAGCTGTGTGAGTCTGGAGATACTCTGTTTCCACTTCAAGCTCTCCAAGCAAACTCAAAGCCTAGCCAGTTTGCCTCCAAAGCTCCCAGTTGGGAAAATGAGATCTTGAGAAAATTATGTCTCCTGTTGTTATAGCCAGACAGATATTTTTTAAGCTTAGAAAAGATTATCAAGCTTCATTTAAACCCTTCAGGAAAATAAAAAGAGCACAGGTAAAAAGTAGAAATAGTCACAGGAAAAACAAAGAAACAAACAGAGATGGCACTCCCACTTAAGGGTAGTGGTGCTGGTAGAATAGCCACCAGAGTCTGAAACAAAGGATTTTCTAAAATTACTGTTGCTRTTGCTGCTGCCAATGGGCTTGACCTTTATTTGCTCATATTCTTCCATTCTATATCTTTACAAATCTTTTCCAACCTTTGCYACTTCTTCTAGACTTTTGAAAAATGCCATGTTTCTGGCTTTTGTGTACTACAAACCTTTTCAACCACATACAATTTTAAAATGTGTTTGATTTTCACATGTCCCAGACCAAGAGTCAAACAGCCACACTTCCATTAAATAGTACCATGTTCTATAAACAGTGCTTTGGCAATCAGTATAAGTACTATCCTGTYGACAGGGTAGAAGAATCTGACCATAAATGAACAGGGTTAGAATATGCAGGGAGGCTGAAAGACGCATGAGTTCAGACTGTACTGAGAAAAATCAGAGAYGAGTCAGAAGTGGAACATTCCACTGACACCCACTAGTCCCAATTTCAGTGAGTCTGTCAGAACGAGTACCTGAACATGAATTCCATGTTTCATCTTGGTTTGGAAAAAAACAAAATCCTACTGATGAGGTTKCACAAAGCCAAACCCCTGACTTCCTCAGGTTATTTTCCATGACAAAACTATAATGTGGAAGCTACTGTTATGTCTAGTGTAASCAGGTGAATGTACAATTGTAACTAGTAAGTCAGGAAGCCAGGCATGCAACACAGAARTGAAAGCATTTTGAAAGGATGAGATAATACATTCAACAACTTCTTAATTGAAAAGCAATGTTTTTGTCACTACAGAACAAGAGCTTTTCAGCTAATATACCATGAATTAATTTGACTACCCATCTTATGATATTGTATGAGTCCTTTCCATGCCTTTAGAGTGACTGTTTTAAGTAAGTTGTTTTAAGTTCTACAGAAATTTCATCTCAGCCCAAATTAGTGGTTCTATATTTTGAGGGAGTATACGRGGTTAAAATTGTCTTGGCAGGAGAGTACAAAGAAAGTGCTGTTTGGCTTTTATACCAAGGATGTGCAGTGGCATCAACAGGGAAGAGTGCAATGGTAACAGCTTTTAGGACATCAAAAGTGTCAGCATCAGAAACAGCAGCAGCATGAGCAGACTATACTGATGGTGCTTCTTTCTTGCTCTGCCATTAGAAAGTTGACATGTGCCAACAGTTATCACAAAGTGGAATCCAAATTACCATAGTTATTTCCAGTCCTAAGTTTTAGGAAAGAGTTGCCCAGTATTGACAGAGACTGGAACACATCTTCCTGGTTACTAGGTCAGAACCTCAGCCATCCTGAATCAATGCAGCAGCAGGGACTTCAGTGGAATGACATCAGTTAATGCCAGCTAGAGATCTGACCCTGTGCTGTATGATCACCTACTCTAACGGCCTCCAAAGACACAAACTAGGTCCTCTTCCAGCCAGAATCAAAGAATAGCATGCTAACAGCTAAAGACTTAAATCTAATRCGCTGCCTTAAATCGAAGGCTTCGAGCTGTGAAAGGCAAAGAAGAAAAGGTATGCAATTGGCTACTACCTTCTAGGATGAGAGCTAAAATAGATAGGGAACATCCTCTTCCTGTGGAAAGTTTTGTGTAAAAAAGTGATAACTATCTTGGTTGTCATTTTGTTCAAAAAAAAAAAATCCCTAAAATCTTGGGGAGTGTGGTTACAACTAAAAAATAATTTTTATTTGCTAAACATTTCTTAAATCTCCCCTGAAGAGTCTTAAGAAAATTGTCTTCGATTTATAATCATTTTGCAAAAAAAWTTAATGGTATTCTTCTTCTATTTCAAAAAAGTTTGATTAAATGTTTCTCACCAGTTGTCTTATAAACTTTTATGACTACCTTTAACCTACAGGACACTTAGGTAACCAAGCGATAACCAAGATACTGCAGTTTAACTAGGTATCTCACAGTAGACTGCATAACAGGTAATATGCTTTAGCTCTCTAACTCTTAGTTAATGCATGGTAACTCAGCAAGGCAAAAAAGCTGCATCTCTGAGCCTCATGTCTTTTTGCATGTAAGTGCTATCACCAGTGAAATTACTTTTGTGATTAGACTGATTCTCTTCAGTGATCTGCATAAGATGTGGAAGAAGTCAGTGCACAAAACTCTTCATATATATTTAGTTTCCTCATGCAGTCAACTATGTATGTTGATAGCTTCGCCCCAATTAAACCAGTGGAACTTAAATGAGAAAACACAGCACTGCAAAAATATAAAGTAACATTTTGGAAATAGGAAGATTTGCAATTCTGTGATGGCACTACTCGGATAAGAAGTTTCTTAGTAAGGAAGGTCTTTTTCCATTACTAGGATTATATTCTTTCTACCAGACCCAGGCATCCAAGATTTTTGTCACAGGTGAAGGATGAAGTAATAAAACAGCTAAAAACAGCACCCTGTTGGGTGGCAGATCTGCCTGTTATAAAAWGACTTTTGCAATAACCTGTAATGTAGTCAGTGGTTGTAGCTGAAGTTTTAAAATGAACAGGCTAATGTGAAACCCTCAAATATCAGCAAAGTCAAAATATTTTTATAATCCCTCTGAATGTCATTAGAATCATACACTTTGTGTGGCTAACAAGAATTATTCTGACACCATGAACTTTTTTGGTAAAAATATATCTGTAGCATTTATAAAACCTTTCAATGTATATTAATTTTGGGTCTGAACCGATAGCCGAAGATGCAGTTAATATGTATTGGAAATGTTTATGACAAATTCTTGTTACTGGTGTCTTGGTCCTTGGATGGCTTCTTCTCATAGGCACACGTGTGTGCGTGTGCGCACACACACACACTGGAAGTTCAGGTATTATCTGCATAAGGTATGATCTTGGCCTACTGGTGAACATAGTCAATATGAATTCCTTTTTTCTCCCAGCTTTCCTCCCTTCAAATAGAGAAAAAAAAAAAAAAGGAAAAAGAAAAATCCCTGTAGTCAAAATGTTGGCAGGCCTGTTTGTGATTATGTTTTGTCAAATACCTCTAAGATTAACGCAGTAGTAAGTAGGTGATAAGTAAATCTTTCATTTGGACTGGTGGGCTCCYATTTTAAGCCACTTGTAATTCAAGAATTTAAGCATTTCTAAATCTTTCTGCAGAGGTTAGCTGCAAAGCTGTCATTGTGAGAGTGATGTTTTTGTATTATTCAATGCCCCTCCAATCTCACCTATTAGTAACTCAGAAAAGAGAAAGGAGATATAATAAGCCTTAGGCTTGTGTTCAAGTCTGTCCCCAACAGAAGTCTTTCAGTATTTAAAAGAAAATGCAAGAATAATAGAGGAATAAACCAAAAGCAGATTGTAGAGCATCAGCACATCTCAAAAACCTTGCTCAGTCGCTTTATTAAAGTTCAGCACAGGTTCCATACAAAGGGTTCCCTTGCCCTTGCCCAGATGAATTAGCCTTTCACATGGGTTTGAGGAGTGGGAAGGAGGCAGGGCAGTTAGCACACAACAACAGCAGGAAAAACATAAGAAAGATCCTATTCATAAGCAGTGGTGATTGGAAAGAGTGAGACTTTAGTGTTCGATGGGGTTTTGGTTCGGAATTAAAGAGAAAACTCTAACCAGGTCCAGCCATACGTTGTAACTTGGGCACTTTTTTGGAACTGCAGTAAGTTGATGCAGAAACTGAAGTCACTCATTGCTAATGCAATTATAGAAGATTTAACATGAGAGATGATATATTTGGATAGTCTTTATATAATTTCATCATCTAACTTCATTTTTTCTGTTATTTCCACAAGGAATACTGTACATGCAGACAGTCCCACTTAAAAAAAGTAAGGAAATCATGCCTGGCTGACCTTTTTCTTACCTACTCTAAAGACACAAGAATTTGACGCAAATATCACATTTGCACTAACCAAATCAACACTAAATGCTCTGTGAAGTGGATTGAATGTGTTTTTGTAGCTGAATACAGCTTTCTTTGAGTTTCTTTTTGGGGCACATTGCCTTTGGCTAGACTGAGCACAAGTCTTGATGTTTGCCAGGGTATTTTCTGATTCTGAAGTTCCCTCTGAAGACAGTGTCTAGTCTGTCCACTTCTAAGCCAACAGAAAATAAAAAACCAGGACACACTACATTAAGACCATGAATGTAGCCCACCTCTGAAACAGAAAAAAGTTTGCATGGAGTTGGCTGCTGCAATAGGCTTTCTGTGATGTTTAGAATATGAATGTGAGCTTAACAAGATAACTATTTTACTTCCTCAAAAAATGGGTAATAGTGACTGACCTTACACAAAAGTCTCTAAAGCCATTTTAGCCTGGAAACTGACCTTAGAGCAAGTGGTACGTTGTGACTACATGCTCACTACATTACACTGATTCCTCTAGTGCTGCATCAGAAGCAGCATTCAAGAACTAGAGTAACAGGAACGTCCACACTGAACAGCATTCCTCTGAGTAGTGGTGACCCCCAACTAGTGTATGTCTGTCCAGGCTGTCAACACTTCTGGTTGTCTTTCAGATCAAAAAAGAGGCACATAGGAGGGTCAAACACTGAATGAAGAAAAATACCCTCGGGAATTGTGCTCCTAAATGGATGTGTTGTGCATCTGCATAGCTTTGCTACATGTGATATAGGAAAGTTTGATGTCCCAACCAATGCTAAGAGGGAAGGGCATGGGGAGAAGGAGAGGAATTTATCAGATGTGGTCCTTTCTTTCTCAATCAGCATAAATCTATGCCTGAATTTTTTGATTTAACAGCCTCCTTTAGTAAGTATGTAAGATTTCTAATAAAGTGAGACCAAAAATGTACACTTAGGTGTTAGCTGTCAAACTGCACTGATTCCCCTCAGATATAATTTGAATATAATTTTGTGGGCCAACTGATGCCATTAGTTGTACCAAGACAACTGGTCTTAGGTTGTTGCCTTAGTAATATCAGCATCATGGCTCATTATAATGGAGATACCCTTATTAAAGACATTTATCTTTTATTTTCAAACAGACTGAAAATTAGTGAAACCACAACTGTGTGGTAAGCCCACCAGGTGTTGCTAAAAAGTTATTATTTAGGATAGGACTGTATTTTTGGTAGCCAAGAGTAATTAAATAGGTACTTGTCTGACTGTGTTGGTTTTTCAGTTCACTTTTACAGGCTAGAAGAACCTCACAGAAACAAAGAGGGAACCTTTGGTTATGTATTGATGGACAACTCAACCTACTCCATATTTCCAAAAAGTGCAAAGTGCTTTACAAATATCTGTATGTAAAGGTCTTTAGCTTCCTGGTAACTGAAGGCAGTGCTTTAGCTCAGCCCTTYAGGCTGGAATCCTGGCATTATACATAATGCCATATAGACAGACATAAATGTAGCCAGTACTCATATCCTGGGCAGCAAGTCTCCTGATTGTAGTTTGTTCATGAGCAAGTAATTCCTGGAAGCCAAAAATATGTAGATCAGCCACACTGTAAAACTCTATTTATGCCAACCAGATCTTTAAATAACCAAAACTCTATATGTCACTTGGAAATACTGGCCTGTCATCAGAAGGTAGCAGGATCAGAGCAGCAGGAGCTTCAAGTGTGAGGGAAATCCCAATGAGTTGGGTATTTTACAGAAAAGGGAAAACTACACAGGTATAAAAGTGAGGTGAAGGCTACGGCAGCCTTTCCCTTGCAAGCAGTAAGATGCCAATAGCTTACCAGTAGCACTATCCCAGCTCACCCCCAGTCTGCAACCAACACAGCATATGARTTACAATGCTTTAAATCTTCTGCCCACCCAGAATAGCAGATGCATGAGAACTGAAATGTTTGCGAATAGTAGTATTGGCTGTTAGCATGCACGGAATTATTATTTTCCCCTTCCAACAAATCAAAGAGCATTGTACTTTGGGAAATCTGATTTGCCCAAGAATCCTGTTGTGATGTTTCTGTATTGGTTGTATAAGAGTGATTTAATTATACCAATTTGCACTCACAGTCTTTTGGACAATGTAGTAAGCACTGAAATGATACATCTTACTTGGAAACCTAAAACCTTCCAAGGCGTATGAAGAGCAATCATAGATTACCACTCCCCTTATTCAAACTGACCAAGAATCTGTCAGATGAGCCACAAAAAAAGTATAGGTGGCTGTTTCAGATGGATCTTTGTCCACACTGCTGTGTTCACTGCACAGGCAGGACTTCTTTAGTGTAGGCACCACTGCGCATTGAGTTGTCTAATAGCATCAGGACCAGCAGTGCTTTGCCCACGAGGTCAAAAAGCACGTATGGCTACTGTGTGAATCTCTGCACCTTGTCATTTAGCTCACAGTAGTTGAAACTTATGCATCATGTTTGGACATCAAAGAAGGTCTCTCTACTATTTTTAGGAGGTACATTGGACATAGTAAGGTGAACAGGCTGATGAGATCATCATATATAATTCTCTCTATATCCCTCTAGATTAAAATACACGATCTAGGTGTAATGAACCTGGATAAAATGCAACATTGTTGTTTTGATCAAAGTGAGGTTTTAAAATGTACCTTCTCAGACCATGTTTCTGCTGTTGCAGTCAATAGATGAATAAAATCTCAAACCACATCTTTAACTGGTGTTGATACATTAAGGATATCTTCAAATTTGCATCACTGTTTGTCATCAACAAAAATTACTGGTTTTTTCACTGCCCTGGCACATCTCCAGTTAGGAAAATACAAGCCTAATGTGATATTTTATAACACTGTAAATGCTACTAGCATCACTACACACAGAACCTTTCACTTCACATGTTAACCCCAGTCAAATTCTTATATTTTAACAATTACTATGGGTCAGTAGCAATCGATAAGTATTGTGATTTTCATTATGAATCTCATACTTTCGTGCAAAGCACAAATATTTTTAGACTAATTACATTCTAGAATTATAAGCACATTTAGGATTAATATTAATATTATGTAGTACCAGTTACATTGTGATCTCCTGCACAAAGAATGTTACATTTTCATAAAGTGTCATATTTATCTCAAGATGAGGCTAAACAATTCAGAAATGTGTACACTGCTAACAGGGTATAGAAGAACCTATTTATGAAATGGTTAAAATGGAGCAAATGGTGTGGACTCAGAATATTCTGACTGACACATGGATTGAGTTTCACATTTCCTTAGAGGCATTAGCATAATTAGACAAAGTTGGGAAATTATTTATACTGTTCAAAAGTTACGGTTCCTCTCCTGGTGATCCAAAACAGAGATTAACTTTCACTGTTTTTCTTACTCAAAGACAAGAAGACTCATAGAGGAGTAACTTGCAAGTCAGGGACTAACACCAATACTGTTTTGTAAGTATTTACACATATACATGTGTTTGACATTCACGTAGTTGAATGTGATCAAGGATTAATTCATTCAGAATTTTCCATTTGGTTTTTTTGGGAGATTGGCTTACATTATTTTTTCACCTCTGAAGGATTTCAGTATTATCGGTGATCACAGAAAAGTGACATGATATCTGATAGAACATTATACTATGAGATAGGCTGGAGCACAGAGTTACCTAAAGCTAGTTGAGGAAGCCTGTAATAAAATAATTAGTTAACATGACATAGCATTCTGTTTTAATACATGTTTCTGTGGAAACCCTTTTCCATGTTAGTTCAAGTTCAGAGAGCTTTTCTCAGAGCTGTTGTTGTTCCTAGTCCTTTTGAAGAGGATGTGTACTGAGTATTTCGTCAAAGACTGAGTCCTGCAGCTCATTTGTTGAAAGTATAAAAAGACAAAGCATCTGCATTACATCAAGAAATATGTACAATCTTTATTAATGGGCGTATGGCCATTTGAACCTGAGCGTGGGGAGAAGCGGGGACTCTGATGGAGCGGTATGCATATGGACAATAGTCACAGAATGACAGAGCTCTTAGAGACCAGAAGAAATCTTAATCCAACTCACTGAACTGAAGCAGGCTCACAGGCACCTGGACTACCCACGTTTGTTGTTTGGCTAGTCTTCTCTTAAAAACATTTGGACAAGAATGTTTGTACCTTGTCACTAAGTAACCCATTCCAGCATTACATAGCCCTGATGATAACTGTTTTTACATGGCGTTCCATTAATATAACTAGGAACCGTGCACTCGAAGATGTGTTTGAAATAAGTAACAAGGCAAGTCATGGAGTCTCAAATGATTCTAAGAAAAACATATTTCTTATAGTCAGCTACTACTTGGGTCCTAATGAAAGCACCCGGACAGCAGTAGCAGCTTTCCCCTTCAGTTTACCCAGTATAAAGGAAATGGAGTAATGAGGAAGCAAATTAGTTGTACTGTAATTCTTGGATTGAAATTTGGTGAGCAACTTTTATAGCTTAGCCTTTTTTTTTTTCTTCTCTTTTTTTCATAGAATTACTATCTTTTCAGGTTGTTTTAGGGAGACAGCATTCATAACATTTGTTTTTTTAAAATGGTGCCAGATTTTCCACCTTGAAGTGTATTGTATTATTTATCCAAATGGAGATCTAGCTAGATTTCTAACTGCTTAGTAAATTTGTTTTTAATTTAAAAGTTTTTTTTCCCAAAGTGATCTTGTTAATCACATACTAGGCTCTTCTACCATGTCTCCAACTTTCTTCATGTAGCTCAGATATCCTAAAATACCCAAGTGAAGAGATTAGCACCTAAAGTGTACTGAACAAGAAAAGTTYTATGGAAAACTGTGAAAGATTATCATCTCAAGCTTTATCCCATTTGCCCTAAATACTGTATGTGGTACCACAAGTTCAGATTTGACTTTCTGGTTAAAAACATTAAAAAAAAAAACCTTGTATTTTTTTTTTATTAAAAGTATATGTGGCATTTCTTAATAAAAGCACATTTCTGTGAATTATTTTAATTCCTTCAAAGCCCGTATTTTTTTACTATAACAAAAGTTTTATAAGAACTTGTTTTGAACCGTTCCTGGTTAATGTTACCATGAACTACTATTGAAAGAATATCTAGTAAGATACAGCATCAACAGTGTCCCATCCGTTACCTCAACAGCAGATTTTTGTAGGCGGTAATGCTTGTTAAGTTGAGCAATGGGAATGATGGATCTGCAGGCTCAAGGGGGTTAATGTTGACAATGAGCAATTATTATTTTTGACAAGAATACCAAAGGGTTTCAAGATGACTCTTCTAACTGAAAGCAGATTATGACTTGAGTTTTATTACTAACTGTCAAGCATAGCTGTCAAGCATATAAAAGTGTGATATAAAGGAAGATCATTTTATTATAGTAAGAGACAAAGCAGAGATCGAATGATGACCTTTTTTGTGGGTTTTTTTTCAGTTACCCACAGGAAGAAGGAGGCAGAGTCCTCAGCATCTTAAAAAGGGAAATGGGGGGAGAAAACATCCGGGAGAGGACACTTTCCTACAGATAAAAAAACTGACAGCAAAAAGCACAATATGATTTTAATGAAGTCAGCATATGTGGATGTCTGTGGGTACTGGTGTGTGACTTCCGTGTCTTTCTTGTAGATATAATGTAATAGTATGGGGGTGGGACAGGGCGCCTCAACAACCTTCCAGGGAGCAGTTTTCTGCCTGACTGATAATCACAGCTACAAGTGATTTTTTGTTTGGTCTTTAGCCGAGATATTTTCCCCTCTGGCCTGTTGGTATGTGTTGTAATCTTGATCTTAGAGAGCTGGTCTTTGTCAGAGCTATTACTCAGACCACACTTCTCTGATGAAAGACAAAAAGTATTTACTAGAGGCAGCTCCACCTCTCATTTGTTTTATGTGTGGCTGTGACAATAGCTGGTAAGTTTTGTTTCTGCTGAGAAGCARCAACCTTCTCTCTTGACCAGGGCTCAAGTGTTTCTTTGGCTCCTTATTTATCACATTCACTGAAACACCAAAGGCAGTTCTGATCAAAACACTTGAACTGAAATAACCCAGAACTTCATGAACCAAATTTCATTGCTGACCTTAGCTGTAGAATGGGGGGCAAGTAGAATCCCCTGTTAAAACAGCTTTTGCAGATATTACAAGGCAAAGACAAACGTCACTGCTTTGCTACTTGCTCAACTTATCTTTACATGGAAGGGAAGTCATCTGCACTCTTCTGTGGGCAAATGTAAGCAAGTAAAAGATGCAGGAGGTCAGGGACATAGAGCATAACATGAAGGAGTGTTAGAACTTCTTTGAATGGATACAATGATTAAATTTGTTGTGCCAGAGATTGTGCTGACACCTTTTGATTCTGTTCCATTACTCTGCTGGAGACCCCAAATCTCTTCTTTCTTGATTTTTTTTTTTTTTTCTGCAAACAAATGGATAAAACAGTCTATAAAAAATCCTTTCAATAATTATTGATTTTTCTGACATTTRAAGAGGCATTTCCTAATTATGGAAAATAAAACTAAATTGGCAAAGCAAGCCGAGAAAACAAAGATGGTGTCTTATAGCCATGAAGATTTATACTGAATCTGAGTTTTTCAAAATTGCGAGGTTCAATATAATGTGTACTGAAGATRCCATGAGTGCTTTTTGGAGAAAATTAAGGCATTTTCACATTGGTTGAATTTATGATGAAAGTAGAGCAGGTATATTGTGGTAAAGAGCAACATGCCCAAAATTTATTTATTTACTGCTATAATTTTCAGATAATTCTTTCATCTACAGATGCATAGTATCTCAGGCTTCCCTCAGTTGCTATTTCAGATATGTTATGTAGGAATTGATCRTAGTAGGATTCTTTAAACCCACACATGCACCATACATAAACCTATTTGTTCAGTCTAGGCCCAGAAGAGCTAGGGGGATCTGCAAAGCCAATTTCTTCTCATTTATCCTGAGTGGTAAGGTCAGTTCAGCTTCTGCCATAAGTTGCAGCAACACTGGATAATTCTCATTAGGACCATTACAGTGGTCTCTGTGAGACCTCTATCTCCCAGAAACCGTAGTGGCTGAGAACATAAATGGAATCAGTTGCTCCAGGTTTCCTACAAGATTCAAAAAGTTCAATGTGAGAGCAATGCCAGGAGGTGCGTTGCCTGATATTACTGAGATGATGTTTGAAAGTATTCATGAACTGTGCAAAAAAATCTGCTTTATAACACTGTCAGCTAATAAATGTCTGTTGTGTTCCTTGCATACTGATTTCTACATCTAGTCCTTCCTTGCAAAGGATGCTCAGCACTGACCTCTTATAACCTTTGCCTCATCTTTAGTTTGCTTATCCATCTTCTCTGGTAGCTCGAAGAAAGTATACAATGCAGTCTAGAATGTGTAGTATAACCATATTTTCAACTGCCAGACGATGTTTAAAAATCCATTTCAGAAGGGTTCAACATTTTTTAGAGGGTTACATAGTTTCCAAACGGGAAAGCTAGAGGTAAGAAGCTGTCTKTTGCTCATTGACCTGCAATGAAGAAAAGTGCTCTGGTCTTTCAGTATGGAAGATGGTTGATTATCTTTAGTGCTTCCTAGACACCGTARTGGTGATTTTGCAGGTCTCAAACACATCAGTGATCATCTGCTTGGAAGTTTCTGGTTGAAACATAAAACTTAAATAATATTTTTAAGTTTTTCCATCTCTTGTCACGTGGAGCATATTCTTGCTATGCAGAACAGGCTTCAGATGCCTCAGTGTCATCTTTCTCATTTTTTTAGGACTGTGCAGAGGGCTGTCAACAGGTTTCAATTGTGCACAGAGGAAAACAGCAAGGACTAGACTGAGRGGGTTCAGAAGAGTATGGTCTCACATTAGATGAAGGCAGAATCATGGGATGGTCTGTCTCTACCTCATGCAGGTAAGTGGAGGAAGAATGGACTTTTGCTGCAGTTCCTGGGTAAGATGACATATTTTATTCTGTGGTTGGATAGTGAAAGGTATATAAGACTTTCAGATCAGACAGGCTCTGGGGAGTATTATTATAGGTGATTCTGAATTCCTGATTATGCTAAAGATCCTTTCAAGAAGGCACCCCACTTGGTAAAACTAAATGGAAGAAATTCCCCAACCCTGAACTCTGTGGTCTTTTTTACCTTTGCCCGATAGTACACGTAATGAAAAAGTGGTAGAACATTAGATAAATTCCTTAGATTTTGATAAAATAATGTTTCCTGTCTCTTTCTCTCAGCATACGTYCATGTGCGTGTGCGCACGCACGCAGACACACACATACATATCTATCTGTCTATATATAATCTTAGGCGGAAGCTCATGGATAGGGGAAATTCTGGGAATAATTAAGAAAAGGATACTGCATGCTCCAGCAGACGGAATAAATCTTTTTCATTTAAAGCAGTTTTTTTTTTTCTTTACCACCAACTTGCTGCAATTAGGAGGTTGTTGGAGAGATATCAATTGAGATTTGGGAACTGTTTTCTGGAAATGTTTTGAATTAAAATCTAATTGGTAGCTTTCTTTGATAACTATTTTATTGTTGGGTGCAGCTAAATGGAAATCAACCACAAAGGGAACTCAATTTTGTTTGTCATTAATTTTAACTTGATTTCACAAATGATTTACATATACAATATTTTCCCTATTTGTTCTGTACTGTTCTTGAACACTCCTGTTAGCAGCCCTTAGACTGATGTAGTGTCATTTTCCCATTTCTTTATGCCAGTTTAAAATACTCTGCATTACCTCAAGTATGGGTATCAGCAAAATGGTGAAGAAGCAGTAAGAGGACCAAACTGAAACTTCCTGCAGTTTATGAAAAACTGTGGAATTAGTGGCCCTGAGAACTAAATTTCATTGTTTTTACCTAAGACATGTTTGAGTGTTGTGGTCAAAGGAAAGTAGACCTACACTGCAAATATATGATCATAACAAAGCAAAAATTTGAAAAGGTCAAATTAYATAGTAACCATGTGAAAAGTCAAGGGTCAGATACACAGTCAAGTTACCCCAGTTAAACATGTTACCAGGAGGTCGTCAACTGAACCATGGCCRTATGTGATCACTAAGCAAATGTAAATGTGAGCTAATTCAATGTACCATATGAAAAAGGTGAAAGATACCTGTAAATAAGTATTGGAAAGATTAATGAATAATTTTATGGAGGGAAGATGGGGTGCAAGAATCACAGCAGAGATGTAATTTTACTAACAATGAATGCCAAATAATCTGGGCATGCAGGACCCAAGCCAAAGCACACTTGACTGAGTCCAATTGACTCTATGGACTTTGGACCATGCCCATGGAATGTAAGAGAAAACAGCCATTTGGGGAGGCCAAAATCCTTACAAGGGAGACATAGTTGATACTTGTCTGGAATTAATTAAGACTGTCATTAGTACCAGACAAAGGCAGGTATATAAGGGTTTGCTCATTGTGGAAACACAAATATTGAAAGTTTTTTCTCTTGAAAATTGAGTTAACAGACAAAAGTACAATAGGGGTTTCTTTGAGTGTTTGCAGCTGAAATACCGTTCTACTTAGCAGCAGAGAGGAGGATAACATCTTGCTAAATCACGGTATGGGAGCCTAGCATCTCCCCTCTTCTGATTGATTTAGGAGTAAAATGGAGTTCATTGAATGGGGCACGACAACTGCAGAGATGCACCTTTCCCATGAGTCCCTAAGCAGAATCACAGAACTGCTGCCCAGGACACTCCACCAGTACAGGACAGTTGGCAGGGAGCTGACATGACACTGTGCGTTGCAGTTTCCTAAGTAACAAAACAGCCACACCTGCACTGCCTCAGTGTTGTGCATGGTGCTGCCTGAAAGCCTGTTTATAGTTGTAGTTTGGTTCCTGCTGTCGTAAACTTCTGGCTCTGCAAGACATTCATTCATGTTAGGTTGTCTCCCTGCTTTATTTGGGTTATTTGCATTGTGGTTCCACTCCAAAAAGCGTTTATATAAAAAGGCAATCTCCTCTCTTAGCAGATGTGCCCCGCAAGTGCTTTAAGTCAAAGATGTTACTGACTTTGGTGACTCAGATATTTCTCAAATTCTTTTTAACTGTGGTTGCATTGCAAACAGAGACTTGATTTATATGTCTTCTATACATCATCAGTATACCAGGCTTATATACATGAAACTGAGGCTAAAAGTTGACCATGAAACCTCTCTTTTTCTTTTTTAATATTGATAGTAATGTATAAGAAAAGAGACAAGTGGTTTGAAAATAAAGTCTTTTCACTTCTAAAATAAGGAGCTATAATTTGGAAATTGCTGTGAGACTGTAACTATGAACTACAGTCATATGGTTTTTATACTTCTCAGATGGAAATTATACATATCAATGTTGCCTTGCGTTAACTTTAAAAATATTTGTCTTTTACAAAATATTTTTTCAGGATGTTTAATTAAATGAAATGGATTTCCTCCAAAAAAGGGATTCCTTTGATAGTTTCGTAAATTCCTCGCTGTGAACTTCAGAATTAGGAAGATCTCAAGAGCTTTGAGATTGGCATTTAAATTGCTTTTTTATATGACTTCTTGCTAATTTTGCCTGTGCTTAGGAAGCATTTTGCCAGTATTTCTTGATAACTATCTTTGCTCATCCAATGTCTCTTTTGCCATTGTACAAACATAATCACAGGTTAGAAAGGCAGTGTTTGATCAAAAGGGTCATACTGTCAATGAATATCCAGGTTCTTCACATTACTTTCTGAACAGAGGCTCTTTGCTCCCAGGAGGATGTGATAAGCATTTATCTGTAAGTTTTCTTGTGGAAAGGTACCGCTTAAGTGACAAAAACTGGGGCTCAGGCTTGCCTGTGTTGTAGGAAACTATATACCAGAGAAAAGGCGACTGGAGCGGTACCCATTCCCAAGAGGTTCTCCCCGAGATTTCTGCGTGCAGACTGCTTTGCAGCTATTGCTATGGTGTGAAGCGTTAGACCTCTTAGACCGTTACGGCCAGAGTATGAAGAATTCTGGAAATGTACCCAAATGCAACGAACCCGATGGGAAATAAATGTGTCTTTTAATAAAGAGTATTGCTGCCAGTTTGATCAGCAGTGAGAAAGAGAAGGCATTTCTAAACAAGACCTTTTCTAAGCAACATTTGAAAAGGTTAAGAAAAAACCAGTTATTGGGCAACTTTGGCCATCTGAGATCTATTCTAGAAATCTGAGTCGGGTTCTTTAAGCCATTACTTTATCATTTCACCTCAGACTGCGAAAGACAAATCAGGACGGACGTCCAATTCTGTACAGGTGACAGTTCCATACTTCTGCAGAAACTTGGGAAAGGGGTAGGAAGGACTCATCTTTGCAGAGCTTTATGACTGAAAGCTTTTTAGAAAGAGGGGAAGGTCATCACCGGGCCCCGCAAATCCCTGTGTGTGAGGGACGGACAAAGTCTCCGTGGCAGAACTCTAACGGGGGCTGGTAGGTAATCACCGGTGTTTGGGATCTCAGGAGATTACTTCTGTCCTCTCCAGAGCACCATCTTTGTAAAATCCGTCCAGGCCTGGAGCGGGTCYCCGCCGGGCGCCAGCGTGCTGTCATACTTACTGCCACCAGGGTGTGCCAGCTAAACGGACTGCGTTCCCTTGCACAGGGATACAACACAGTATTGGAGGCTATAAAAAATACAGTTAATCCTGAGTGCTTTTTTGCTCAATCCATTTATTAAAGGATATTTTAAGCCGGTAAAATAATATTGAGCATGCACACGACAGAAAAAAAATAATGTGTATCCAGAGTATTTTTAAGTAAAGGGTTTTAGAAAAAAGAGTGCAGACATGCTGGCTTTTTTCCTCCTCTTGTTTTAACCTATGACTGATTCATCAGTTGAAGTGTAAAGAAGCAGATCTTCTTATCGTAATTGATTCTCAGGGGCTATTAGTGTAAACGTAAATGCTCAACATAGATGTTATGTAGGTGGGTGTTAGAGAGAAAACATAAATTGTCAGCAATATAAGGCAGTCTGTTCATACTGTAGGGTGAGAAAGTGAAGAATGTTAGAAATCAGAGACTCAGAAATACCTCCCAGAGTTGGCTGTGAGTGCAATCTCCCATTGTGAGTAATTATAAGAAACTTACTGTGCAAGAGTCGATTGTGGTCCTTTAGTTCAACAGGCAAAACACTTACTTGAAAATAACAGAGATTTCAGGTGAGATTTGCAAAAGAGCTTACAAGAGTTGAGCACCTGGCTGCCACTGACCTTCTATGGGGAGGTGGGCACCTAAATTTTTAGGTATTCGTGAAAACTGTTGGAACTTCATATTCTTCTGTAGCCCTGCACCAGAATTCATTTTTCTTCAAAGCAACTATGATTTTTTAAACCACAGAGAATAAGAGAACAGCATACAGTGAAAGCCCAAGATAATATTCTAGTTGACCTAAGACATCAAAAATTGTAAGATTAACTCCAAAATATTAGAAGAAATAATAAAAACTGTTGGTTCTTGCYGCCTTTGTTTTTGAACCCTTACAGTTTATGCTTTCCATCTTTTCTTTGGAAGTCTAAGAGTTTAAAACATACTTTCTTTTTTTAACAAAGATTAAGATTTCATATCATCACATGACTCCAGAAACCAGATCTTCCAAGGAAGCAACAAATAAATTTTAAGAATTGTGATAAAATTAGGAGAGAAAATCATACTGTATTTATAATTCCTCTAAATTATCTGGAGAGTACAATCTGCATTGTGAAGAATATGCTGTCTGTATGAGCTTCTCCCTTGTGCTGCATCTGTCTTGATGGTGACTGCAGGAGGATGGCTCTGACACACTCCTGTCACCACTGCCCAGTGTGAATGGCGCATGTGCATCCTGACACAGCCCATACCAGAATGAATGTGGTCAGCCCCTGCACTAGGGCATAAGAGGAGGAAACAATCTTTTTAAACTCTTCCCTGCCTTGCATACAATTCACAGTCCCCTTCAGAAAGGCCCTCAGGCAAAACTCCTAGGCAGTACAGGATCAAACCTGTACTTAGTAGGAGACGTTTTACTTCCTTATTAATTGTGAAGTGTCAGTTCCCAGCAGCAAGCACATTCTAGTATGCTGCCTTTTTATGAAGATGTGAGAACCACAAGGAGTCTGGGATTCTAAATTCCTTTCAGATCCTTTATATAAAAAAAAGTCCAGATGTCGCAGAAAACATTTAAAGAACTTTATTTGAAAAACATTTTCTTTCTAAATGGGAGTTTACGCAGAGTACAATTAAACATGTTTTTCTAACTAAACATACTAGCTTGTATCTTGTGGCAGGGAAAAAAAATATGTAGAAATAAAAACAATCTGAGACTCAAAGTTAATCATGTTGTGCCAGCTTGATTCAGATCCCCCAATGAAAGGACATGCATATTCTCCTGCTGTAATGCCAGACTCCTAGATCTGCCCTCAGGACCAAGGTCTCCCAACTGAAGAACTGAAGCCTCAGTCCTGAATTTGGTAGGGAATACATCTCAAGCTTCTTAAATTCTGCTGGGCACCGTTCTTGCAAATAGTAATGCGCCAATCCAGGCAATTACATCTGTGAATGTACCAAGAGAAAATTGYGATGTATCCAGTAAATTCAGGGTGCAGCTTTCAGAACTGAACAATGATTCCTGTGTATTTAGTTTAGGACACATYATGCTTTCCTGACTTCTTGAGACAGGTGCCTCTCTAAAAGCCAGTCTACTTGAAGGCCCTTTTTCCCCTCTTTTAAAGACAGTTACTGTGTTTGCCTTCTCTAGTCCTGTGGGACTTCCCCAGCCTTTCCACGTTCTTGAAAATGATCATTTCTGGTTCAGAGATTGCCTTGACTCGCTTTAAAAGAACTTTAAGGTGAATTTTCTATCATGCCCTGCTGGCTGAAATGCATCTAACTCATCTGAACACACTTCAACTCATGCGTTTCCCATTGCAGACTCTACATATGTCCCTCTACTAAAATGAAAAATCTTGGCTTTGCAGCTAACCTTTTTGATGAAGAATGAATTAAAAAGGGCAGAAAATACTTTAGTCTATTCTATGACACCTACTTTTCTTTCTTTTTTCATGTTAAGTAATGGATGCTTCCTTTTTTCTTTCCTTTTGTCATGAGTTGACTTCTTTTTTTTCCTTATCACCTTTTATTTGTTTTGATACTGATAACGCAATTTGTAATTCAACTTTTTTGATCTAAACCTTATATGTCAGTCTGTTTCTTTATACACATCTTTAGTCATCACTGTTTCCATTTTGTTAATCTTTATTTTCTTTTGACTTACTTATACTATAGAGGTCCTGAAGCTTCTATATTGCTTTATTTCCTCTTTTTCTCCTCCATTGAGCCAGATGGCTACTGTGCATTTAATAGTTAATGTCATAACCACCACTTTCTCTGAAGTCCTATTTTCCATAAAATTTCTTCACGAAAGAGTCTTATCTACCAGATCCCTGAATTGAATTGATCTCCTTTTTTTTTTTTTTTGGAAACCTGCTGTCCTACTCCTATTACTCTCATAATCTTTTTTTCTTGCATCCATCTTCAGACTTTTGACCAGTCACTCCTCACGAGTTAGAATCAAGTCTAAATTGTTGTTTCTCTGGAACCTTTCTCCACCTTCTGAAACATCTCTATAGTACATGCCAAAATGACCTGCTTCTGCCTTGCTATTTTGTCACAGATACCTGGGTAATTAAAACTCATGTCCAGCACCTTTTGCCTTCCCCATTACCATGGTTCTCCCTGTTCAAATAAGTGATATTAATCTCCTTCTTCAGATTAAGGAGTCCATGCTCATCATGAAATTGTTCCTGTCCTGTTTCATCTTTATCTCTCTCATTCCAGGACTACAGGAAGTGTGTACTAATTCTTGGCATATATTGAAATGCTTTTCATTTTTYCCCTGCTTCTCCTGCCTGAAACTGTACCATTCTAGATCAGTAATGTCACCCTGTGGTGTGTTCATCTCTGACACACCAGTTAAGTGTCTGTTTCATTATGCTATAAGGTTTCAGTTTATTCCCTATTACTTTTGGCTTTTGTGTATAAGCATAACAGGTATTTGTCAGGTTGTCCTGATACTCCTTTTTGTCTCTTYTGTGATTCACATTTCCCTCTAGGAGTCACGATATTTTTAGTGATAGATGGACTTTTACCATCACCTTATTTCAAGCCTTGTTTTAAGAGTTCCTAACTAGACTAATAGGTCAATGCCTTTGGATTAATTCCCTGAATTGTCACAGCAGACAGTTTATGGAACACTGCTGTTGTTGAAGGTAAAGCCCTGGCATCAATATAATCTGTGCCCCAAAGTATAAATCTTTTTTGCTGCTTATTCTGATGGTCACTTCTGGAAATCACTGGAAGAACCAAAGATTTTATAAACACAGATAAGTTTAATCTGCTCAGGTTCAACTGTGCATAGTAGYTCAGACACAGCACCATGGTAATGTGGCAAGGAAGCGTGGAGTGGAAAGGGGAATGGCAACTTCTTAAGCAAGCTCAATTAAAAAAGATTCATAAAGCAACCTTCAGTAGTGCTTCAAGAGGTAGGTATTGCCATTCCTAAATTCTTCCTGTGATGATAGCTGAAGATATATAAATGTAATGCAGTGTAAAATATAGTGTAACTGCCCTTTCTGGCTGCCAAGGGTTTTGCCGAGGAGTAATGTCTTAGATTAGGCCATACCTGGAAAACACACAAATAGTAGCTTTTGGGTACACTGAAATAGGAGGATCTTTCTTTTCTTTTCTTTTCAGCTATAGTGGTGAGTACATTTCTATCATCAGGCATTGTTTCATTTTGCTATAGCTTGTTCTCACATTAAAAAGTTTCATGTAATAGTATTATGTCTGGGTTATCTGGTATATCATGACAATACGAGACAAGTGCAGTGGGAAGTTTCTGTTGAGGCCATTATGTTGATTGGATTTAAATTTTGAAAGATCACTTGGTTTCTTCCAGTGTAAGGCTGGCATTTTTTCAATCTACTGAGAAACAAACTGTGAATTTACAGATGACCATCAAGCTGGAAGTGTATTTTGTTTTGACAGAATAGAATAAGAATATCTTTATGTAACACCAACAGCTTATAGTGGGAAAGAGTTTTAAGTAGATAGGAGGATTTAAATATGTGTCATCTTTTAGAGATTATTTAATGTATCAATCTGATGGGAAGCAGCTTTATTTTATCTTAACTCCTATATGCTTTAGTTGTCATTAGAACCACTCATTATAACAATAGTATTTTTATGCTTGGCTCCTGAGATGGTGATGTGGAGAAAATGTAGTACAGAAATACAGATGCAGATTTTATGTTTCAGTTTCTTTGTCAATTTTTTTTTTTATCTTATTTGCATTCATGTTGTCTTTCTGTACAAGCATCCCTTGTACAACTGATGCTGTCTTGTATTGGATTCTATTGTGCTGTCAAGCCTGGTTTAAAACACAGTAATCTCGTAGACACTTACAATTACGAACAACTTCTGAATTCACAAACGTATTAAAGATGTGCAGGTAGCAAATTAGCTGAGAATCTCAACGAACTGCACTTACAGTAAATACCCTACTTTTAGAGAAGTAGGATGCCTTTAAAAGTCAACAGTTGTTTTGGAAGTACTTTGTCACATTTATGAAGCACTGCATCACATTTATGGCACGCAGTGTCATGATAAGTTGTCCAAAGTGCCTGTCAGCTTGCCTTACAAACTGAAAAAAATGAGCAACTCAAAAGATTACCTTAAAGAGTAACAAGCAATCTTCAGAGGTTAGCATATTTTTTTCCTTTTTCCATGAGACTCAAGCAGTGTCGTTAAACTTTGTTTCTCCAGTTTAATTTTTTTGCAGTGTAATTTAATGGAAATAGACTATTTTAATTTTCAACCCTGAAAAGTTATAAATAAAGACATTTTAAAAGTAAATAACTTTTAGGAGCTTTTTTAAAAGCATGCAGCTGTTCTAACATAAGAGATCCTAGTTAGCTATTTTTTTAATATAAACCACAAAGAGGTCAAAGAATCCAGAATTTTTTACTACCCATTCACATTTAATGCAAATTCCAGCAATATATTCATGTTATTTCTTTAGGCACCTTCAGAATGCCAGCAGGTAATTGAGTAATCTGAGCTAATGGCGCTCATGACAGGTGCCTAAAGAAATACCCTGAGGATGACATTTGGAGCCGACTTATCATATACTCCTGTTTCACAACTAAAAGGAAGATGAAACTGTCAGAAATGTAAGGAGTAATAAGAGAAAATTGCTAATAAAAACATTTCTTTTTCTAAGGATTTTGTTCATCATGAATCTTCCAAAGGAATCTATTCTGATTTGCCCAAAACATCGTTAATTTGTACCGCAAACAGAGTAGAATAGGCAACATGATGGCATTTCACAGCATCTGGGAAACATACTTCTTGGGACCACTATTTCCCAGAATCAGAGCTTTGCTTTTTATTTCATTGTTGAAAAGGAAGCCTCTATCTCCAGATTTGAAAAAAGGTTTTAATAGCAGACTCCATCATAAGAAGTTAGCCAGGAGAAAAATAGTGATCTTTGTGGCAGTGTTAGCCAGGAGAAGTTTTGACGTGTGAATTATTCCTCTTACAGCCATAGTTGCTAACATGTGAGAGTGATGATACCATCAACAATAACAGTTTTTTATTATTGTTTGCAAAACCAAATAAAAAAGATAGTAGAACARCACTGAAGGTGACTGGTTTCCTAGGGTAGAAATATGAGAGGTCATAGACAGTTTTAGTAGAAAAGACTAGTAATTTAATTTGCCTAAGGAGGGCTTCAACTTTCTAAGTTCGGGAAAGTGCTTTTCTAGAGTGTGTCCTGCACAGCTGCCAGTTCTGGGACTGTTGTGGTATGGCCACTCCTGACAATTGCTTCCTACACTGTCAGCTGRTATGCACCCAAAAAATGCTGTTTCTTACCATTTGAGAACATGTGAATCAGTTCCTACTTTAAGACATGGATTTTATCTGAGAAGCTCGGCATCTCCCTGGCRCTGAAGATAGATACTTGAGGTTGCTTGGGTTTAGCCTTTCTTATTGCTTGTTCACTCAACAGTTTAGGGCCCTTGGCTATCAATATCTTTTTTTTCCTGCAAGAGAATTCATATAAATACTTTCTGTACAAGGCAGGTGGAGATATGACCCCCTTATGCATACCTGTGTGCCCAAGCCACATGCACCAAGTTAGGAACCAGTGATTAATCTGGGGAAAACTCTCCGCAATATTTCCTAGGAAAACTCATTTAAGCAAATACATGAAGAAACAAGAGTTATCTTTGGAGTCTTCCTAGTGCCAGCCTCTTCCATTGAAGGGGCAACAACACAGAATGGTTTTGTATAGATGAAGTCTCTCAGGTCTAACTTGCCAGTATCAAAGACCACAGCACAATTAGCGCTTAACTCTATAACTGCTGTTAGAGCACTTTGTGGTCACACTGCTCTGCCCTCTCTCCTGGCCATTCCTGTGCCCTCCTGCTCCATATTTACATGCACCTGTCTCCCCATTAACACCTCGTTAAGGCACACACCTGCTGTGGTTTTACTTAAACCCACTACACTGCAGCCATTAACCCTGTATATTTCATTATAAGGCACTCAGCACAATAGCAGCACTGAGTAAGGTTCATTAAGGAGTCATGCAGCCAACAAAAATTGGTTTTGCATGGGTGTCTCCTTTTGGTTCAATTTCTTCACACMCCCCCCCTATTTAATAATTGATTATGTATTAAATATGTTCCCCAGAAAAAAATACATAAGCGCACATGCATTAAATCCAGCTGAAACAGCAGAGTTTCAAAACAAAACACTAATGGACAGAAATCCAATACGTATTTTTAAATGGTAAGAAAGGCAACAATGAAACCACAGCTCTAGGGCTTAGGAGACCTTACTTCTATTCCAAAATTTGTCAAACATCTGCAGCTTCACCAGCAAGCTGTATCATCTGCCTATGCTACTTCCAAAAAATGAAGTGTATCAGTGTATGTGCTTAGGCCAGGATGTACATACATGCCTCACTGAAAACAAAGTGCAAGGCAAAGTACAAACCACTATAGTATCAACTGTGCTGGAACAAAAAACAGAGGAAGCAAAGTTCATTAATATTTGTAGCAAAAGAAAACTGGTGTGTGAGCAACTAGTATGATTGATATGAAGTTCAGAATGAAAATTTTCATGGCAATTTCTCCAGGAGTTTCACTGAATTTGTTTTAAAATCTTCAGTTACGGTGTGACTTGATTAGGAAGATAAACTGGATAGGCAAACATGGCAGGTGATTGCTCCATAACTGTGTAATCAAGAACTACCATAATCCATTATTTGATCATAATCCTATGAATCTACCATGAGGAAAATCTAAGCTCTGGAGCTTCTTTCGTGTCAAAAACTCATCTCCTTGTTAGACAGCTAAATAAAACGATTGAATATGCTACTTTAATAGCACAATAAGAGGGGCCCTCAGATGTATCCATACATTTGATCAATGATTTGCTGCAAATTACATTAAGTGGCCACAGATCAGTATTTCTTACTAAACACCCTTACAGAAGGGTAATTTGCTGTGTAATTGCTTCTCATCGCTTCTTTATCATGGACTATTGCTTTCCTTGGTCAAATCTGTTACACTTACACCACAGGAGACACAAGAGTTGCTCTTTCAAATTTCATAGTGCTTATGTTGCGTCTGTGTATGTGCATAAACTTACTGCGTGGGAAACTCAGAAGATCTCTATGCTACTTGCATTGCAATTCGAATTGCAATTCTCTTCTCATTTTAGCAGCTTGAGATGAACTTTAATAGGAGGCCTGGATTTTACAGGGATCAGCTCAAAGAGGTTAAAATTCCTGCAACTGTAGTAAATTTAACATTTGCTTTTTAAAACATATAATGCCYATTTGTTCCACTGTGTCTTGATAACAGTTTTCCCCTTGGTATCTTATTCTCTCATGGAAATGTCTTTTTACTCTTATTATTCACTTGACTGGTGCCAGTTTTGCTAGTGATCCCGGATGATTTTGCAGAACCAAAATATATAGAAAAAACACCTTACTATATAGAAAAAGTAGTTGTTCCTGCACCTCTCTTTCCAGATACCTACTTGGAATGGAGATGATAATCCTTGCAAATATTAAAAGTACTCACGTGCAGTGTAAGGTGATCCGCGTATAAACCAAGCCATTAAATCTGGCTGTAGAGTTTACACATTTCTTCAGCAGGGAAGCCCACCAATGAGGCTTTTTTAATAGGCATTGAAAGCTACACTTTATTATTCACTGAGTAGAACTGACATTGGATTTGATTCCGTAAGGAGCACTAACTGCATAAACAGATGTCAACTGGTATTTGGTCTGGTGACCATGGACTGGATAAATAAATGGAAAATCTAACRAGGAGCACAGAACTGAAGATAGGTATCTTCTTCAAATGACAGGAGGATGAGCTTAGTAGCAATGTTTCCAGTATATCAGGTCAGGATCACTCAGTGTGCATCTGGAAGGAAGAAAATGGAGGGTAGGCTTCTCCCTATAAAGGAGAAATAAAGCAGTAATAGAGTACTCATTAACTATTTCAGAGAAACACATCATCCCTATTTCATATGGTATTTACTGAGATTCATCAAAGAATACTRTGTAGGTTACCACACTCATTAGCTACCTGGAGCATACAGAAACAGAGCCCACTGAAGTCAATGGAAAGAGTTCTGTTGAATTCTGTGGACTAAACATCCAGGCTTACTTAGGTGAGGCAACAAAGGCAGGCTCTGTTCTGTTGGCAGTAAGTCTTGCAATCCATTAACTTCTAGTGGCAACTGTGTCTACATATGTTTTTCTCCATCATGATCCCATATTCATATTAGTATGTAAACATCTGTCTCACCACAGCAACAAAGGTGGTGGTGCCCCATTCTGCTAAGCCTGTTATAAATATATACTGACTGACAAAATCTTCCCCAAATTGCTCAGTCCTAGGCTTGTCTTTGAATGCTGGTCCTTTCCTTTGCTTCTCTGAGGGCAGAGAGAGAGATATCACATACTAGGCAGAATTATTGCCTATGGAACATTTTGTTCTGTATGGTGGAAATCTAACTGTAATGCAGAACCAACAAAATGCTGAGTATTGGAAGCAGGGAAGGGAGGCTGCACATCATAGGCTAGCTGCTTTTTATCTGTTCTAGTTGCTGGAGGAGGCAGGCAGTTAGAGTACAGTTTGGGGTACAGTTTCATATTACACCTAATCCAGTGTAGCTCTAAGCTCTTGCTGAGAGCAGCAGCCCTGCTCTCCCCTCTCTCTCCATCTGCCCCGGCTGCAGGCTTTGCCCTTTCTCTTGCATTGGACTGAGCTGCACAGTCTCCTGACTGCACAGCAAATCAGTCCGAATCAGTGATCTGATTTGAAATTGGTGGAGGGAGGGCAGGGGCAAATGAAAAAAAAACAAAAAAAAAATCACCAAACCACTGGTTGTATGACTTATGCTGCAGCCACACAGTCATTCGACCTCATGCAAGAGAAGTGGAAGCCTGTTGGCTGGGAGCAGCCAGGAGAGCGGGATGGGACAGACCCACTCCTGTCAGGAGCCACTCACAGCTACACCAGGGGAGGAGGAAGGCGAAACAGCAGCCTTTTATTTATGTTACGGAACRGCAGAGCAGGGCACAGCCCTTGCAGCCCTGAGAATGCGTTACACAACCAGGTAGTTTAAAGAGAGCTTTAAAACCGCCCATGGCCCTTATACAACAAGGGGAATGTAGTCATTGAGAATTGTAGTCTCTTATTTCACTCTTGCTCACTCTCTGAGTCTGCAAGATCATGAGTCCCTTCAACTTCCACTGAATTCAGCAGAAGCTAAATTACATGCATGTTATTGGGACTTTAAAGCTTTAAAGCTTGCTCGTGCTATAAAATATTCTACTTGTAACCAAATATACTTAGCATTATTGGGAGTTATGTAAATAAAACCCAAACCACCTGCCAGACAGTTTTTATACTGTTTTATACTGTTTTTATACTCAATTTAAAATGGCATTTTAAAATTTATGTCATTTAATAAAACAATAAATTTCCATTTTTCCAGTTTTGTCATTATGAAGCTTAAATGCAGTTTCATGTGTGGCACCTACTTGCATTTAACTCACGGATTTATTACAATGAGCGTCACTTTAAATGAAAACATTCACATTTTCAAAGGAAAATAAATAGTTAATGGTTTCAGAATTATTATTCTTTTCCACACAATCCCATAAAAATTTCCCAATGAAAAAGCTAATAGACCAATGGCGAGACACTTACGTATGCAAATATGTTTCCGTGAAAGAGTTAAAGTGCTTTATAATATAAATTTGCTTTCAGTGCCAATATAATTAGATTGTAACAAGCAAACCCCTGCAACATAACACAGTGAAAATTTGAAAATTTGATTCTGCCTGGCAAACAACCAAGTCCCTGCGTGTGCACAAACCTGACATTAATAAGCTACAAGAGATTACATGATTTAGAAAAGAAGCACTTGGTGTTACAAAATCAAATAATAGATCTCTAGGCTATAATTAGGAGAATTGGGATTCAACAATGAAGTCATAATAATGTAATTTAGCTGTAAGTAACAGAGCCATGGAGTCACATTAGGAGGTGTGATCACATCTTTCAGCAGAGCTCTGCTGTGTAGACTTATTGCTGTTCAGTTTAGTCTAGTACACAGCAACCTGTTGGCACAGAGCTCAGGCTGACAGCCTCTTGTTCTCTAGGGGCAGTATGGCAAAGTGCCACCCGTGCATTTTTATTTCAGTCTTGTGACTTTTAAGTCAAAACAATAAAATTATATATACTGAGTGCAGAGTTGCCTGTGAATATTTGTATAAATTACTGCACAGTGTGGGTTTAGGGGCCATTTAAGAACAAATATATTAAAAGAAAGAAAAAGGCAAAATAAACTGCTGAAGCAGGGTGTTAGGTTTCCAGTAGGCTTGATGAACATGTACTGTTCAGCTACTTTATTCATCTATTTCTGTCGTTAGGAAAGGGCTCCAGATCTGCAACTTACTGCAGCTGTAGTCCTGAGTCTCTTTCGCTCAATTCTTTCACGCTAGTGTGATAGGGCGGTTTTGCCTGCTTGGCCCAGAATGCAGGTGTTGCACAGCCATTTGAAGTTGGTAGCAAATGGTCGTGCAGAGCCGCAGGCGCAGCTTGCTGTCCCTCGCCCAGCCGCGACCCGCAGCCCTGCAGCCCACCACTCGTGGGGGCGGCCGCGACAGCTGGCCCCTTGGGAGGAGGCGTCGGGGAACTTCAGGCAGGCAGCGTGCAGCTACTCACATTGGTGTTGACAGTACATCAAACTCAACTCTACAATTTTTGTGAAGGTTACCGTTTCATTAAAGCCATTACAGAGCCATACGTCATACCAGCAGCCCCCCTCCTCCATCTGTRTATCGCCCAACTAAGGCCCTTTCTTTGGCCTGTTACAAATTTTAGCCACAACTGTTTCTTTGTCATTCGCTTGTCATAGCAAATAAAACAGATACACCACATTAATTTGGTGAGTTCCTCCTTTAGGAGCTGGTGTCTAGTTAGAAGTGAAATGATATCTGTTCAGTCATTTAGTAGCTGGTTATTTTCTTCTCTCCCTGCACACTTCATGRTGCCTATGTTATAATCTTGGGGGCTGTCTCATAGAACCCTGTGTCCCGTCCTGTCCGCTGCAGGCCTCCAGCCAGCTCCCTGAGCTCGGACCATGCCACAAGCAGGGTAACTGCAACAGCCCTGAGCAAAGTTTGTGTCCAGACTTGAAATCCAATTTCCGCTCACAAAAGACACATGCGAAGATGTAGTTGGTTGTCAGGTTCTGAGGTGTTTAAATCAACACTTTTGGCTTGGGGGGAAGGGGTGGGGAGGGGTTGATTTGTTTCTCTTTAATTTTGTAGCCTACTAGACAAATGGAGGAAACAGGCATCAACTTTGCATCCAGACTGTCAGAAAACTCAAACATGTTTGGATTAAAACTTTGAAATGGGTTGATCACTTCTTGTTACGGTTTCACAAGCTAGGGCCAGTGGTCCAACAGCATTCCCATCTTCTGGGGAAATCCAAAAGCTTCTGCTTCCACTCAGTCTTTTGTGTAACAAAAGCAACCACCTGTTGCTCCTGTTAGTTCCATTTTATTTTTATTTGCAGTTTCTTCCAATTACTGTTTATTTTATTAGTTCTTTATGGTTTTGCCATTTTTTTGTTTTGATGACATTTTGATTTGTTTCAAACTGCCCTTTATTTTAATTTTCTTTCCCAAGCATGTTGATTTATGGTCGTTTCTTCTATTTCTTTTATGCTTTAAATGATCTGTTTGTTTTATTTCCTTTATTTGCATAGCACTTACTTTTCATGACCTTTTTGTTGCTGCAGCTGCTGCTGCTTCTGGACTGCTGGTGTTTTTCTCCTACTTATCAACCAGGAAACATAGAGTGAAAGTAAACCAAATCCCTGTGAAGACAAGCATCCAAACACAAAATCTTTTCTGATATTTATTTTTATTATTCTGCAATGTCCTAAAGGTGTTGGGATTTCTCAAAGTGTAGAATCTAAAATGGTTTCTTTCTTAATCATAGAATCATAGAATCATAGAATCAT
>JASVER010000044.1:4182046-4326183 GCA_030449065.1 Oceanodroma leucorhoa | reverse complement strand
GTCGACCAGCACCCCCAGGTCCTTTTCTGCCAGGCAACTTTCCAGCCACTCTTCCCCAAGCCTGTAGCATTGCCCGGGGCTGTTGTGACCGAAGTGCAGGACGCGGCACTTGGCCTTGTTGAACCTCAGTTAAGAAACATACTATAGGAACTCTGTATGTTCCTGTTTAAAGATCACCTCTGAGCAACTTCCTTTAGGCTGGTTTAATACTTTGGCAGCTCTTCGAAGAGCAAAGACATTTGTAATGGAGGTAACATGAAGAAAATTCTGAATTGTAGAGGTCTGCCTACAACTTTTAGTAGAGTCCTCACGGCTAGTGTAAAATACTGTATGGACATTTAAAAATGAATATACTTGCAGTTAGTGAAATGTCTTACAGGAAATGTCTACAGAACATTTATGCTTAATTATGGCTAATGAGTGTGTGCTACCTGACAGGTACATACACAAGGGATGTTTGTGTGTGTGTCTGTGTGTCTGTATGTGCCTGCCTGTAGGCTATGTATATATATTTATTTTTATACACATTCACACATACATATTTATATAAAAATTATACTTTTGTCATCTGGTATATCATTATCATATCTGCATTGTTCTAGTTACCTGATATGAAGATCTATATATAGGTCCTGTGTCTATTACACATTAAGTTATTTAAATGAAGTATTAACACTAGATGTGTTTGTAATCTCTCCTTTCGGACCTAGTTTACTTTTATTCTGCAGAATCTGATGCTACTTTAGAGTTTTCTTAGTGAAGTTATTCGTATCAGAATTATTCCCAAAATGGATTCTGTCATTCACAGTGGAAAACAAACATCTCCCTTCTTTTAAAGCTGTTGTCACTATTCTTTTAACAACAACAACAACAACCTCAACGTTGTATTTCATTTGGTTCCTCATTTTATGGTGCTATGTGATAAACCGACATTTTGCCAGGAAAACAGAAGTATGTATCAAATCACCATCTTTTATTTGAATGCTAGGTTATTTGCAATGACCTGTTGAATGAAGCCTGCATTAACAACATGCTTCTTGGATTCTCTCCCTTCCCCATTAAAAAGTTTCCTATTGCGCTTTCTGATGTTGGTGTTTGCACCATTTTACGTGTTTATGTGTGTAATATAAAATGTATATATTTACACACACACCCCTATAATAAAGCCAAAACCAGAACAGACTCTGTCTCAGCTTGTTTGCACATTATGTGCATTCTAGGGAATGAAATTTGAATGCTGTTCAAAGAGGAAGTGTGTGAGTTAGCCCACGGGTAGAAGAAAGTCATGTGCAACAGGTTACGTGATTTTACATAACTTTTGGTGAAAAAAAGAAGCACCTCATGTCAATGCAGAAAATATTTTAGAATATGTATGGTATAAACTGAATGTTTTTCCTCACTGCTTCATGTGTGTACTTCAGTACTGTACTTCAGTACAGGATATTGTTGTTTTCACCATAATTAATGCAATCTTTTTTTCATCTTCCCTAATATAATCCATCATCAAAAAAAAGGAGAGAACATTTTTTTTGTTGTGTGTCTTAGCTTTACTGCTCTCTTCATTTCCAGGGTTGGCGTGGGACGACTTTGAAGGGTTTGGAGACAAATTACTCTAATGGCYTTGTTTTGTTCCATGTGGCCACCTCCTCGAGATATTCTGGGCCAAACTAAAGTAATTTTTTGGAGAGGACTCTCTAGCTTACAGAGGGAGCCTMACTGCTGTCAGAGCTTCCTACCCATAGCTTGTCTCAGACCACAGCCTCACTTCCCCAGCTAACAAGTCCTTGCCATTCGACTTACGAGGATCCCAAGGAAGAGGCCAAAGGGGTTACACTTTGACGAGGGTGAGTGGGAAAGGGATGTGGTCCCTGGTTGTGTGGACAGGGTGGCACATTTTTAAGCTGATATACAGCAAGGGAGCTCAGGAATCTGCCTCTTTCCTGGCTCCCTTTCTTCTCTGCTCACAGGAGAAAAGCTAGCAGTGATGGTGGTATGACTTCAGGGTATATGGGAGGAGTTAGGATCTAACAGTGAGTTATGTCAGCGCTGTTAATTCTGCAGAAATGTGGGGACCTCTTTTAGTATCCTCTAACATACGCATACAGTGGATCATACACTTTTAAAAAAATCTTTTTTCTATCTTTTGTATCATAAAGAAGCCTCAGTCAAATTTCATGATTTTCCTTCTCTGGAGAGAATAAATGGGGGAAGAACTCACACCAGGTAGATGTTGGTTACAGGCAGTGGGAAGAGTAAATGAACCCCTATACAGAATAGCATCTCTGATGTCAGCTTAAATAAACTGAACATTAGAGATATATAGAAAAATGTGTTTGAAGTTACTCAAATATTATAGAATTACAGGGCAAAATATGCTTCAGGAACATCCACGCCTGTAGTTGTGTTAGAATTCAAAGCCTTGTTATAATTTGCCTTATTTTATGCTTGTCTGAACACAAGTAATTCAGTCTCTTATAGGACTTTATCCAAAAGTCAGAGTTCTGTATCTCTTGACTAAAATGACATTTAGAGCAGGACTTTATCACACCGATCAGAGTTTGCTAGAATAATTTGTACTTCACTGCTTTTGTGTGAGTCCTTATTGTTAAACAGTTAAGTCTTTTCTACTGTTACTAGTTGATTTTACTGGTGTTATAGGTAGCATTGCTGCATCTTTAATCCTACTCCCATTTCAGAGCTAGCTGTTTCTTTTAGATTCTGCTGCCGTGGTTTCTTTGAACCCTGAGCAGGATCCTGGCTGGATCTTAGAAGCGCATCAAGGGCTTCCAGCTCTTGGTGCCGTGGGGAGGCGGAAGCTATACCCAAGCATTACCCGCTAGTGCTGCACAGGAAGAGGTCTGTGGGGTCAAAAAGAGCCTGCAGATTGGAAGTGCGAAACACAGGTTGGGTTGGGCACCCAGGGGAAGTTGGAAACAGGGTGAGTCTTGTATTCATGTCTCTGTAAAACTTCTGCTATCCTAAATTCTGTTCAGAAAACAGAAAAAATCAGGATGGAAGGAACCAGGTAACTCATTCCCATGTTATCATGTTTAGAGTTTACAAGATCACTGGAGAGTAAATAGACATAACCTCTCCCTGCACTGTCCTCCCTGTCTCTCTAGGTTCCATGCTCCACTCTTACATGATTTTTTACACTTCCTTTCTTCTCTGTTTCATTGTCCTAAAGGGGACATCGATACTGAATACCACATGCCTAGCTTCTGGATGTTATTATTTATATTACCTTTTTGTTCTTTATCACCATCTTCCTGTAGAAAAGCAGAGTGTTCCTTTTGACTAGAACCATTTCCTTTTCCTCTTATTGTCCACATTCATTTATCATCTAATTACGGCTGGGTTTCTGATGTCTCCTTATCTTTCAAGGCTCAAAGAGATGGTATACAGTTGATTCTCACTACATCGTAGAAATATGAGTGTATACAAGGTAGGTTGWTTCCTTCATTCACTTTGCCTGGGGCATATATGTGTGTTGATGGAGCAGTCTGAAGGCTTGTTCAGACTTTATCAATCCCTGGTTTTGGAGCAAGCCAAGCAGAGCAATCCATCTTTTAAGAATATTAGTGTAATATGAAAGGGACATCTCGGTGGTAATTGTACCATTGCCCCATGGCACCTTCCATTTTTGTTCTTTGCATAGAGAAGCATTGTTTCTCAGCCCCATGCAAGTCAACAGCCTTCTGATGTACAGGTTTTGTATTTCCAGTAAAAAATCTTCTCAGCCCACTGAGCTAAAAAAAAATAATCATCTGAGTTAGGGAGCTTTTCCTATCCTGTCCCAGTAATATGAATGGCTAAACACTGGAGCTCTAACACAGAGAGAAGAGACTTTTTGTCACCTCTATCTCCATTTCACAGAAGCATTACAGTAAGACAATCTTACAACGTTAAAAAGAAAAAAACCATGCAAATCTATGCCTTTTCAAGTTTGGTTTTTTTTGTTTGTTTGTTACTATAAATACTCATTTTCTACACCCAAAGGTCTAGAATTCTTCTTTCAATTTAATCATCATTCTCTCATTTCCCTAACTTATTGTTTGATTCTTGGGAGAATGGTTGTTTCAACTTTTTAAGTTAAGGTCAAAAAAAGCGGCACCACTCAAGTGGACTCTTCAATAAAAGTAGCCACGTCCCAGGAAGGGCAGCTATACTCATAAGATACAAAAGCAGCAGTTTATTAGATACAAATAATCCGTTACAGAGTGAAAGCTTTTGTTCACAAGAGTGTATTTTAAAATAAATCCATCTCCTTGCATGTTGGTCCTCAAAGATTGTTTTATCTGGGTTTCAGTAAACTCTTAACACCAGGATGGACAATCTTAACAAAGACACATGCAATTTCAATTAATCTCAGTGGGAGGTTATTTTGAATAGCATTAGGGTATCAATATTGTTCACAATAGTATTTTAGTCACTGACCTTATGATGATCCCACTAGTGCAGCCTACTGTTTCTTTCATTAAGAAATTAGGTCAAAGCCTGCACATTTTGCAGAGCTCATCACTGACACCAAGATTTCCAGTCTGAAATCCCAGCAGGCAGTGCTGTCGTGTCACACTGAAAAGAGAGGAGTAACACAAGTTTGGGAATGGGTCTCCTCCAGTTCCTCCCCTGCCCTCTAGGAATTGCTGCAGTTTGGTACCAGTTGCTTTTGTTCTACTTTATTCAGCCACACACATGCACTCACCACACAAACATGCACATGCCCGCACTCATACACTCTCACAGATTATATGCAGCAATTACTATTTTTGAAGTGCCCAGAAGTGTGCCAGACCTKTCACTAAATACACGACATGGAGGCTGCTGCATACATATAGCTCAGATTCTGATCCTAAGATCCTCATCCAAGTCTCCCTAAAAATGAGCCGAAAGACTTCCTTTGATAGCACCAATGTGGATCAGGTCTAATTACCTAATGGATCAACTCATGGTCTTTTATGCCTCTGTCAGGCTGGGTACTTACTTTAAAAAAAAGATAAACACACCTACGGTAAACAATTATGCATTCCAAACTAAAGCTCCTAAACTGAGAGTATATCCTGCATGTGGAAAAGCCCTTTTGCAAAGCTCAGACTGTATTCACTGCTCTGCTTTGCCTTTTTCTTTTTYTTCCCCCAGAATAGTAAGTGCTTTAGAATACCAGTAAAGCTGCCATATAGCWAACTGAACTCCTATACCATTAGGCAAATTAATTTCACATATAAATTATTTAAAATTCACATGTGATTAGTTCTACATACAAGCAATGATTTCACTATAGAATAAGTCTYTTCTTTTTTAGAGAATTGCAGCATGATAAATAAATGAATAAAGACTGATAGCAGTGTATTTCACCACATACGCTGGGAAGCATTCTTATCACAATATTCCCTATGGTCCCCCTAGTCTGCATTAAAAATAATAACTAAAGACTGTAGTTGTATTTTTTTTTCAAAACATGAAATGCATTTTATGCAACAATGCCTCAGATGAGACACAAACTCAACAGAGCTTACAAATATTCGACATCAGCTCTCTTCATAGCCTTGCTTCAGCTAAGAGGCCTTATTGGTGACTACAGATGCATTGATATTTTGTAAACCCAGTTTTTAGATTAAAATTCATGAAATATATCTCACTTGCATAAATAAATCACGGTTGCAAAAATAAAAAGTTTAAACATCCATACGCTACTACTATCATTTTGCCATAATGACACACAGGATGACTACAAAATTTGCTGTAATACAGTACTCGAGAATAAAATTTACTCTGCTATATTGCTGAAAAGGTGTAAGTAGGTATCCATGGATTTAGTAGCATATTAAACATTCATTGGCCTACAGTTTTAGCATTGCTGAGCACCCACAAATCCTACTGGATAGTGAGGTGACATATCTATCACAGTGAAAGTAGGGCTCTTGTCTCACAGCTAGCTGACAGAGATATTAATGCCTGTTCCCACTGTAATAGATAAGCCAGGCCAGGCCWTGTGGGGAAGATGCTACAAGTCAGTTGCTCTGATTTAAGCTTATATATAACATTAATGACAGAAATCATCATACTGAACTTGGTGGTCCTACAACATGCATGGGGATTTAAGGATTAACACTCCACCTGTCTGGAACAGTTTTGTCATACAGTGCTATTTGAACAATACTGAAATTTGTGGGGGGAAAAACCTACTGATTTCCTCAACATTTTCCCTGAAAAATGGTTGGCTTTCTACTGGGGTAGGGGGGAGGAAAGAGAAGAAATGAAGAAATATGGTAACTAGTACTACTACATTTCCCTCAGAATGGCAAAAAGATTTTGTGCTCTTCTGTAATCAGTTATAGTATCTTATATTGCATTCAGTAGCCCCTTAGAGCTTCATTACTGAACACATCTCACACCAATAAAAGTGAGATATTTATTTCTGAGTATCACCACTCACTGTGACCACTGAAAAGTATGCTTGCTTTTTGCCAGTATGTGCCTCTGCCCACCTTTGTTTGGGATTATGTATGTGTTTACAGAGGATTAGGACTCAGGTAGTCTTCTACGCACAGGCAAGTGACTGCCATGTACAGCTGTTTGAAGAATTCACTACAAATAGCTTTTGATGGTTGCTGCCCAGTTTTTTTGCGTTCATGAATTATCTATGAACAGAGTCAAAATTATACTTAGGCTGCAGATCATTGTTTAAGACATCYAGACCAGGTAACATACAACAGACTGACCAGTCTAATTTATGAATAGTCAGGAAGAAATTCACTTCTAAGGCCTAGCTGTGTTAGTCTCATTCATGGTGACAAATCCACTTTGCAGCTTATCTTCATTAATATCAGGAAAATAAGTACTGATAGTAAATAGCCACACAGGAAATAAGCAAAAATAAAAACTAAAATGTCTAGATTTCTTATTATTCTTATTATTAGCCTCAGAAATCTGCTCAAGTGTTTCAGTGTTTGCAAACAATAACAAGAAAAAAATAGGTTTTTGCCTTTGCACATGAATATTCATAAGCATATTCTTGTCTGTTATTCATGCAGGGTGTGATTCCACTAACTTGTTTAGTTGATAACCTCATATGACCCAGTGGGTCCATCACCTCCCAGAATGACTGTTGGCTATTTTTTTATTTCCTGCTGTATGCCAGCTCTTTTCTGATTCCTTCTCCAGTAGAGCTGCCTTGTTCAAAAAAAMCAGACTGAGTAAGCTGTAAGCCTACTGCTTGCATGTCTGCTTAACAAAGTGTTGGAAGAGGATTGTTTTATGGTGGGGGCTTGAGATGGGAGTGAGGTGTTAGGGATTTTTGTTTCAGGGTTTTTGCTTCTGCTTTTCTAATAAGGACTTATCTACAGTAATTTGTAAAAAAAATCGGTTGAAACTTCAAAATCACAGAGGCTAGTGGACAGGAAGAATACCGTTTTTGTGCAATTCAAAGCCATCCTGCAAGGACTGCTTGCTGTAGGCAGGCAGCTGTACACATACTTTTCTATCAGCAGAACCATTTCATAGTGGAAACGCTCTGTATTAAGTCTGTGAAATAACTGTGAAAGTTTTTGAGATTTTTCTTCTACACAAACATGCCACATTGCTTCTGTAAATTTCCCTACAAGTAGTAGACTGGTAGCTTTTAAGTAATTTTTATTTTCTGAAAGAAAAAAAAAAAGATTTTTTTTTTTAAACTGAAAATTAACATGTCAAACGGATGGAGTTCTCACCCTTAGACAGATAGAAATTTGACAGAGACTGGTAGAATTATAATCCCAGRTATATTTTAAGTTGTACTTTTAGTAGCTGTCAGACGCCTGACAGTGTTTCTTGATTCCCATCGCCTGAGCTGATTTTTTGACCGTTGGCCTGCTACTGCACAGGAAAGGTGTGAACTTTTCAGGCAAATCACTCTATGACTGTGGTTCAAATCCAAAACCAATAGGGATGAGCCCTAGGAAGAACATTATATACCATCTAGCAGTTGCAGTGCCCTCCATCAGGAGACCAAAAGGATCCGTTCAAAGATCCTAAATGTGTTTGTGTCTATTAAYTGAGCTACAGGTTTGTCATCATCCGGTTTTGTTCACAGGCATCAGAACAGTTGCAAAAGTCTTTACTTGGTTATTGCATCAATTAGAGAGAGGAACCAAATTCTTCCCTGATGCTGTACAAATTAATTACAGCTGCATCGCTATGGGCACATCAGTAATGATAATGATACTAGTTAATTTCAACTGAGATTATTAGTTTGAAGGTGGATACCTGACCAGAATTGTGGTGACTGATGATCTAGCAAAAGATCTGGAACAAGATACACTTTTCAGTTACTTCAAATTAAGGCCAAATTTAAATGTGCAACCTAGGAAAGAAGGACTTCAGAAACAACTGAACAACTGGTAACTGAAAGAACTGCATCAGTTATCTTAGTTATTAAAGCAGAACTCAAAAGTAGTATAATTATACACATGTACAAAATTAATAATTAGCCAAAATATTCATAATGCAGTTCCTGACCCATAAAAAGTCCTTTCCAACCGTCAGCTCTACAGGCCATCTTACTATTTTTTTTCTATATACAAAGACTGCAATGATGATAGATTTCTATGYATGGTCCCACGAGCTGTCTGCCTATGAACTATATCACGGAAAGTGATAGATGAGTATATTCAAAGCACTGAGAATAGAAAGTTACCTTCTTTTATAGCTAMGATATCCAAGAATCTGATTTTCTTTTAGTATGCGTTTCTCAGAAGAGGATTCCATAGGAGGAGGGGGAAAAAAAAAAGTCAAACAAGACATCAGTATTCGCCAAACTAATATTTCCAAGTCCAAAAAGTGAACRCGAATGAACAGCTGTGATGTGTGCAAGACAGCAGGGTATTTGCCTGGTACTAATGAACAGCATTGCCAATACACTGATTTCCTGTGCTGACTATAGCCATTGAGAAGCTAATACATTAATGGCAGACTACTAATATAAATTAAAAACTAAAGACATACAGCTTTCAGTCTGCCTTTCCTTCTGTCACTTATTTTGTACTGCATGAATGAGCTATTACCTTCTTGTTTCCCCGAGATGTTGGTTCACTAGGGTAGAGTGAGCAGACTCAATTTCACTGAAAGTAATGGAGTGAGATTATCCAGAATTATTTCCAGTGGGCTGAGTTTGTTACATTCCTTCTGTTGTGAGAATATAAGTAAACAACTAAACACCTTTACTGAAAGCTGAGAATCTTCATAGTCATCACCTCTTCCTATTTCCTTGATTAGTCCAGCATTTTGGGTTTAGCCATGCTCAATTAACTCATCCAGGAATTGGTCCAGTCAGAAACGGTTGATTTAAGTGAGATAAACTGGGCATCTGTTTGGAAAAAAATTATTATCCAAAATATGCTTTCATCATGAGAAAATGAACTGTGCTATCTCCATATTTAAAAACATATGCCTCTAAACAGATTAACTTCCTTTGAAAGCTTAAGATATAGAAAATAGTAACATTGAAACTGAAACAAGGAGATACTAAGTCAAAATTAAGTAACTAGTGTGTTAACATTTTAATGTACTGGAACTTGAACTTGGTACTAGTACCTTCATCAAACCACTATACAAACTGTATTGAATTAAAGCGATTAAAACTAGCAATAAAACCAACCACTGCAGCAGTGATTGAAATATGTGGGGTGCTTGCATGTGTTTGTACTGGTGGCAATAAAAACGCTGCCATATTTAGTCACTGATTTGCTTTAGGAAAGAAATAAAATCAGYTGACAACACTCCCATGTTTTGTTTCAATTACTACAGACTTTTTCTTAAAAAATAGATATAAAATTAGAGACATGGTTAATAATTAAGAGGTAATGTTCATGGCATTGGAGAATACAAAGCAATAAATATCTTTTGCGGGTGATTAAACGCTGCATTGAAGCTGAAGCAGTTGATAACCTCAGAAGCTGTTTATTGCAAGTGAACACTAATGCTGCGGATATTATTGCTATGATACTGGAATATGAATGAAGATGATAACAGTGAAAAAGAAATAATAGTTTATTTTGGTTTTTTTTCCTAATCTCAACAACATTTGAAAATGTTTTGCTATTACTTTCTAGGTCGATCAGTCATCAGCTAAATAATTTGCAGCTAACAGCAGAACTAAAATTTTGTATTTTCAAATGGGCCTCAGTCCAGCCTCCAAGGACATACGCATGGTTTAAGAGCATAGGCATAKATGAGTGCAGTGAGTAGATACTAATTTTCTACATGTAGCCCCTCAGTTACTGGTCTCCCTGCAGTTCAGCTTTGGACAGTAATGAAGTCAAGGGCTGACTATAGACTCCAAATGAGACCAGTGATGGAAAGCCATGTTGTCGATTTAACTATTTACAGCACTTAAAAACACCTGTTGTCAGATATAAAAAGGTGTTYTATTTTTCGGGATGGTCAAATAATCGTATCATAAAATATATCCTCATATAATCATATTTTAATATACCTATTAGAAATGGATAGGCCTCAGCTGAATCTCACAAACTATCCAAAGTATCCATTTGCAAATAATAAAGGAAAATTTGCCAATAATCTGTGGTAAAATATGAACAGTTCTGCTAATTCAAGTAGCGCAGATGCAGCATGTGCCTATTTAGAAACTACATAAAGCCAAAAGGCTTCTAGAATCAATCCAATTTATTCTGAAGTAACGGAAATGTTGGCTTTAGATGTAGTATAGCAATGTACAGTTTACAGAAGAAAATAGGAGCTAACCAATCTATCAGGAGCAGACATGCAAAATGGTCCTTAATGCTCCTCATGCAATCCAGGTTCAGAAGAGCTAAGAGAAAAAAAATTGAAAAGAAAGGATGTAATAATAGGCATACAGTAAACCAAATAAAGTAATTTCAAAATGACTAAAGAGCAACAGTAAATGAAAAATGCCTTTGGGTACACCATCTGTTTATCCATTCCATATTATACCTTTTCATCACAATTACCTAAAGTGGTATATTTGTGTTTCTGTAATGTATGGAATTCATTACATAGTTTTGCAATGAAATTATCACACTGTGGCTGGGACATCTGCACCCTGTCATATATCATTCTATTCATTTCTAGTTAATTTAATCCTAATATCTGCCTACATGACAAGACAGATGTTCAGCTATACTGTATCTTCCATAGTTTTCTGCCTTGAAGAAACTTTAAGTCACTGAAAGAACTGACATCTTTCAAACAGACATCTTATGGGTTTGGGAAGTATGCGTGTGCATGTGTGTATATGTATGTTTGTGTTTATAGGCCATATTCCTTTTTTAAGAAACATGTTTTACAAAACAAAAAACTTTTACAGCAACTTTTAAATATAAACATTTTTCATTTCATACACATAGGTTTCTTTTCAAAATATGCTTTACTAATATTTTGCTATATTTATTTAATAATATTCATAAATACAGGGTATTTCTGTTAAATTAACTTTTAACTCTCTTGCTTTGAATGTGACGGATCTTTTTCCGTCATTGCTGATTAGAAGTTGTGAGCCAGTATTCCTCTTTGCCTTTTGAGCCTTGGGCTACAAAACATCAAATGGTAATCAGGCTTTATGGCCAATAGTGCTGCACTTCATGTCAGACACGAATGTGCCAACCGGAAGCACATTACGTTAAAGTTCTTTGTTAACAGCATCACTTGTATGAATCTATGCCATTGGTCACTTACTGGCTGTTCTTATACAGAACCTTGTAGCACATCCACGTGGGATAAGGTGTATTGACCACAAATGTAAAGCACTTGCTTTTCATCACTCTTGTCACAGTCCTCTTCAAGTAGCGCTTTCAAGGCTGTCAAAGAGCTTTGTTGTGCTTTCCACTTATGTCACAGAATCTTTAGACCAGATTTACAGAAGGACTTAGGCAGACTTTGACACCTATTCACCAGTCAGCTCACCATTTACCACTCCTGATCCCAGTCTTAACATGGAGACAGTAAATTCCTTCAAGCAGCACAGGACCTAAGAGCATTTCCTCATTTTGACCTAACTGAAGTCAGGCTTGTGACTTTATGGTTTAAAGGCTCTACAACCGCGTCAGCCAGATCCCTTTTTTAAGCACACCCATGCAACGCCACATAACCAACAGCAGTACCGGACTGCTTCATTTTTCAACTAGCCATTGCTTGGGGTAAACAAAATTTTTTTACTTGTCCATCCTGCAAAACACATACAAATCTTTTAAAATTAAATGGCTATTACAGTAAAATAGAGCTGTCATTGTGTAAGCACACAAGTGACATTTTTAGCATTTAGTAAAAGACACTGTACAACTCAAAGCAATTACACTGCTCAGTGTAGTTCAACACAGTTGGGCACTATTGGCCCCCATGAAAGAGCAGGACTAGAACACCAGGTGTTTGTCTGGTCACTATTACATGCTGTCTGCTTAGTGTGTTCCCAAAATCTCTGCGCTATCCTATTAAGCTGTTCGTTGGGTAAATACTGTGAATATCATCTGATGGCATTTTGTTATCCTATGAGCGATACAGGCTAGTAGCAGTGGTTAGAGGCTCACAGACTGGGTAAAAAAGGTGCAAAATGTACGACACAACTCAGACAAAACAGCAAACACTCTCTGCTTAAGGGGTTACTTTCATGTTAACTATTTTCCAACACCTCTGAAGAATATGTAAGTTTAAATTCTATGCCTGTAAGCTGCCAGATAAGCCACAAGCAAATTATACCCAGCTGTTGTGTTGGATAACAGCAACAGATTACGTAATGGACACCCAGATAAAAACAAACATGAATTGATTTAGAGTATTAAATAACTGAAAATGGCAACTGCTTTTCAAGTTGTTTGGCTGATGATATAGAGGGTGAAATAGTTCAGTTAGCTTCAGTTGTGCACCTCTGGCATTAAGGGGATTTTAGGGAAAAACAGCTCTGAAATTGCTTCTAGCCCTTTGAATGGCTTTCTTTAGTGTTTTCACACTTTAGGACCATGATATTCCTGTTTAAGTAAAATCCTTTTTTGTGTTGTAGCCAATTTAAAGCAGGAATAGGCCAAACAGGGATATCAGACCAGGGACTGGCTAACATTTGTTAGCATCCATTCGTATTTTCAAATGGAATGTTTACTTCTTCTATATAAGTCAGCAGGCACTACTTTTCCTCGAGTCTACGAGCTTCAAAAAACAAAAATCATTGCTTACTACGTATGTTGATGGTGGTGTAACAGCATTTTCAAAGCTACATATAGATAAAAAAACCCAAACAGCTGATGAGGTGTTTCAAACTAACAACAATGCATAGAACACCAGTATCTCTGGACTGCTCATTAATTATCATGAGCCTCTCTGCAAATAATACAGCATATGACATTTGCTAACAGTTATCAGTTGTGTCTGTCTATTTCCACACACTTAGAAAAGGAAATAACTGTGGTATATGCTGGCAAATATATGATGTTCTGACTCTGTGGCATAAGGCCTTCAGTTTTTCGACAGTGACCACTACAGGCAAGATGGCAAGAACACAGCTTCCATAACTGCTTTATTGAAACTTCACTGTCACCAAAAATCTCAGCAGTCACCAATGACAAGTTCTTAAAAAACACAGCCTTTTTCCCCACCAAAGAAGTGCAAGGGGATGACTATCAGGAATTAAGCCAAATTCCAGCACAGAATGGCTAAGTGTTGGTAGGCTGCCTAATACATCTGAGAGGTTTTAGATTTCTAATATGGAATGGATTAATATTGGCAGTGGGCCTAATACCCTTGTGAGATATGAAACAGTAGCATAAACCCTGGGACCTTTTTGGGATCGTAAGATTATTTTTTTATTTAAATACATTTACATAGGGTGTTTTTWAAAAAAAAAAAAAAGAAGGAAAAAAAAAACCCCCACAACCCAAACCTCTTAAAGAAATGAGGATTCCTGTCTAAAGCTGCTGCTTAGGATTCCCAGAATGGAGACAGCTGTCCCCCTTGGGACAGTTTGGTCTCTTTCATGACAAAATGTAACAAGGTTGCTCAGTCAAAAACATATGTACTTGAATGAAAAGTGAGATACAACTGGAGTGAACAAAGAGTTTATCAAATCAAAATATCGAGTAGGAGATTATTAGGAAAGTGAATTTACAAAAAGATTAGACAAAAATAGGTAGCACGGAAGATCATGCAGGGAGACTTCAGAAAAATAAGCCTTTGAGTTTGTTCGATTGTATGGCTTAACTCACAAATACAATCATAAATACTGAATAGCACTAATGCTTTTTTCTTCCACTACCTCAAGAACTTTTAAGCATTATATTAGATGTGGGTGTTTTGCAAGAACGGTTTGTTTATCTTGCTGCACTGTTTGTGTGGGTGATGGTTGTACTTGTCTGTTAAAATAAGACAAGGCATGATTGTTACTGCGGTCCAGCTGATTTGGGGTCTGGGTGCTGAGTAGCTGCTGTTTAATCAGAGCCCAGGAGCCTTTATAAATATGCTATAGAAGTGTGCATTCAGTAATAGATGTCAGTTGTCTTTATTCAGATTACTCTGGTGACAGTGCAGGCTTTTGACATCAGTGATGTTTGCAATGACAATAATTTGAGAAAGTTTTGAAAGTTGGTAAAATTTTCTGAGTAAGAAGATTTGCAAGTAATCTTCTTGTAAGGCACAAAAATCTTTTATGCTTCAATAGAAACAACTTCAACTTAGATAACCACCTCTCCTCCTCTACTTTTGTCTTTGTTCTTGTTTTAGAAAGGCTTTGAATTACATTTGCAGTTGCAAGTTGTTGCTTCTTTAATGAAGAGCAAGAAAAGAATGAAAGATCATGTTTTCCAGAGTTGACACGGGTCTTTTCTTTTTTGTTAAGAACTTTAAAATACTATTGCGGTATGCCTTTAGTATGTATTATTCCCTCATACATACGTTAAACAGTACACACATTGCTTGAATAAGAAAGCTAGAAGTCAAACTTCCAAAATTCAACCCCTAGACCTGAAATGAACCCCTTGTGCAATCTGAGCAGAACTTTACTTTCATGTCTGCATTGTCTAATGGTGATGCTCTTATATTCTTCATGATCCACAGAAGCAAGCTATCAAGGCACAGGTTGCAAAGCTATGTAGAAGCCTACCACATCAGACAAATACCCAGAATCACAAGGGCACCTTCCTCCCATGTGCAAGTTAGTGTGTTTACAGAGACCAAGTTAGGTATCAATAAAAAAGACTGTCAGTGCTGAGTATTGTAACATCTAGCTCTTTCTTACCTTCTTAACGAAAGAAACAGAGACCTGAGAGAGGTTTCTTAGGGCTTAGTCCCATCAGGCCTTACTTAAATACTTCTTAACAGCACATGTTTTGGAACTTTATTGGACAACAATCTGGTAGCTGTGAACCATAGTTGCCTCTAGGGTGAGCAGACAACTAGACAGGGATTTAGAAGAGTTTTGAAGCTGAAACAGTAAATTAGATACACTTTTTTTTTTTTTTTGGTGGAGCTAGCCCTAAATGTCTTCAAAGTCAGTTCCAAAGAACATTAAAATATACCTGGAAAAAAAACCCAGTATTTAGACAACTCCAAAAGGCTAGTAAGTCAAGATGAGAAGGGTCAAATGCATACAAAGGAAGTTTATGGTGTCTCAATCTGTGCTTATATCAATATAACAGACTAATAAGTTTGACCTGCCAAAGTTAGAGATTACAGCAGGACAAGGCTCTCATTCAGCCTCCTTAATCTCTTTGCTGAAGCACTGGATAGTTAAAATTAAAAAATACATTCTTTAAAGCAAATCACTAGCTTAAATAATCCTGAATGAATATAATCACGGATAATAATTTTTTTACCTATGTCTCTGTGTAGGTAGATACATAAAAGACATAAAAAATTTTCATTCCTTTAAATTTGTATCATGTTCACTAGAAAATAATTACAGAAGTAAAAGCACAGAACAAATTTCCTACTAGTATGTGCAACTGTGAAGGTTTGTGTGTAATTTGACAGTGATTTTAAGTGTCTCCCTCTGTACTAAAACCCTATGTGCAAGGGTCATTGGACCCTAGTCAGATGCAAGACTCATAATTTTAAATAAAGTCAGTTGGAAATGAGTGCCCAATCCTGTAAGAATCTAAACAGTCTGCAGAGTAAAATAATAAATAAACCCATGAGGGTTACATCTAACATTGTGAGAAACATTTGTCATAAAACTCATCTGGTTTCAAGCCCTTTTCTGCAAAACACAAGACTTGAATCTGAGACAAGATTCAAGTGAGCTGGTGTTGATGGATGGCTTTGATACATAATATGTGAAGCACATGGTTATATTTCTTTTCTCTCATAGCCAACTACAGTTTCAATAGCAAGGGACTACTTGGAGTGTCTTTGTCTTTTTAGAAATTTATAAAGCAAACAGCACAATGTAATGAGGTTACAAGTACCCACTGGGACTTCACAAAGTTATCGTAGTATAAATGTATAAAAATGTAGAGTCATGCTAGAAAACTTCTTTTGAGTATTGAGTTTATTCAAACCTGAAAAACTCAACACAAATCAATGGATGAGGATAAACAGTAGAAAAATACTCATATAGACCAAAATTGCATATTATACTTGATTTAGCATAGGTTGGGTGTTCAGGGGAGTTGTACTCTAAGTTGCAGATGATATATAGCACCGTGAATGGATGCTCTCTACTAATTCTTTGTGGAAATCCTTAGGTTTTATTATTTATTTTTAATAGTCCTGCCCAAAATAGTAAGATAACTCACGTTTTTAAATGCTATTCTAGGTATTAAATATGTGCAGGACTGGACCCCCTATCCTGATTCCTTGAAGGCTTCATTTACTACACCCGCAATTCACTTTAGCTACCTCCACAACACAAATGATTCTGCTGACTGACTAGACAATCTTCAGTCACACGTCTTGCAGGTTTCCAAGCCAGTGGGTAGCTCTAAAAAGTGCCCTAAAAAAAAGTTGAAGTTTCATCCTGGCAACATGCAGTACTTTTTCTTCCTGTTAGTTTTTATACATGTAAGTCATTAGGGAGCTCTGAATGCATCAATTTGTTGCCTCAATAGCATGAGGTAGTTGCTAAATTTATTTGGTTTATATTTGGTGATTAAGGGAGACTGATTCTCTTTTCCGGCCCTYTGAGGGAGCTCATGGTGTTATGGGGGGCATGTCAGCAATAATTAAGAAATATCCTGGTACAAATCCCAAAAGATACATATTTTTATAAATAATTCCCCATGGAAAAACTTTTAAAATGATGCACTTGTTCTGAAAATGCTTCAGGCCTTCTCTAAATAGATTATATTGCTGGTTTTTTTAAGAGTGCGTGACTTGAGGTGCACATTTTGCTTGTAACTCATAAAATCACAGCGGAGTTATGTGAGGGGAAACACAGAATAATGTGCAGTGAGCTTCAATGCCTCACAAAGGATTTATTCTTCAGACAATAACCCAGCTTCTTGTTTTACTCAATTGTAATACAATAAGCATAACAGTCTCTTAGGCCACGACCAGAAATGCATTTTGTTGGCTTCACACTTACGACTTTTTTACAATTTTCTCATGTAGGCTTTCCCCCTATTTGGACTCCATGGATCGAATTTCTTTTTCTCTTTAGAGGTTAGCCTTTTAGTGTATAACATATTTCAAAATGGTTTTATACTGCACAATGCCTTAAGCTTTTTGGTGGGGATGGGTGTGCTTTACACTTCAATTTTCCTAGCAACTGCATGGAATAATCATATTACTCAGCAGGATATCAACTACAGATGCAGTCCTTATAACAATAACCTGTGCATCTGCTGATTTAAAGATGCTTCCACTTTTTGGTTATAACAAGTTTTGCCTAATTTCAAAAAACTGAGCATCAGGTATTAAAGATGTTGATTCAAACTGAAACAACCTACTCTGTTCCATCTTCTACTTAGAAGCCAGTGGAAAGAAAATGAGAAAGCGAAGGCAAATAGAACACATATAAATTAAGGTGAAAAAATGAACAGAAAAAATGAGAACAGGGTAAAGGTTAGAAGAGAAAACTTTGAATAAAGACAATAATTCAGTAAACCTGTAAGTATGAATTGACACTTCCTTTTTGCCTGCCAGTCTGGTTCTGCACAGTGATAATAACCCTAGTGTGTATATGGACTTTCTTTAGATACAAAGTTGTTTAAAACTTTCAAGACTTCAGGCGCCCAGTTTAGAAACTTAGGCCCCAAGAAGTATCCCTATTATTCATCACAGTAGATGTGACCTAGTTTTCATACGGCCCACTGCCTTGTTGAACAAATGCTACATGTTCCCGAAAGTAAACTCCAACACAGAAAAGCTCACAGTGCTGCCACTACGGCATTACAGTCCAGTACTGCAAAGTAAGCAATGTGCTCTGTAGATGTTCAGGTGAAGATTTTTTCAGTTAAGACTACTTTGAATACTGGCAACATGCTGTGTGGATTCCAAAGCAGTTTAGCAGCATCAGTTTAATTCATACCACCATTTTATCAGGTGAAGTAATAACTGTTAAGTGATTCATCCCATTATTACATAAGAAATCTATGGCTAAGTTGGAATCGGATTCCATATTTTCTAAATATGAAGATATCATTCATCAAACCATATTTCTTACCTTGAAGGGCTATAATTCAATTAATATACTTCTAATCATGTATTAAAGTTCTATATTCTCTCTGCACATCACAGCGAGTACAATAAAATAATCCACACTAGTTATTTAAACAGCTGTTTATGGCACTTGTATTTATAATGCATATCAAAGCAAAATGGGCAAGGCAGAGGTCGAAAGAAACAGATTCAAGAACAAAACTTGTTGTCCTTCAGGCAATGAAGGTCAGGGCACATAATGGAGTAGTCACACCGAACCTCCTAAGGGAGATGCATTTGACACACCACATTTTGGTGCTATTTTCTGGTCCGTCATGGAGTTGTACAAAGCACTGAGCATAGTTAAGAGGCTGCCTTTTGCCTAGCTTTCAAAAGAGAGGTAAAAGATGTAATCACAAAGATGATTATATTTTACATGCAGTGTCCTTCTGATTAATATTGGACTGTCCACAAACAGCAAGAGCTCAAACAGCTGAGCAAGTCTAGGATCCAGGAGTTCCCTTCACCCTCACCCCATCAAAACTAATTAAATTTAAAAATAATCTTCTGCCCTCATGAGATACTGTGTGCTACTGGAAGATAACTAAATATGAAATCTGGAACAGTGCTATCACAGGGAAGTGACTGTGAAATATTAGAGATCAGCACATACCAATAGCATCATATAGATGTACCAACAAGCGAGTAGCATTCCAGTCCTCCTGTTCTATTTCTTCCACATGGATAAAGCAAGAAGGATTAGACGTAAGAGAAATTGCTCTTTAGAAAGCAGCTGATGTTTCATTTATTTAGAGGCGTGGACTTCTATAGGACAAAAGTCCTTATAAGTCGCTTGAGCACAATTTTGCTGCATGAGTTCAGAAGGGAACATTCTCCTCCCAAAGGCACAGCAGTTGCATAGAGCCTTGTAGATGCAGCAGCATCCCTGACTGCTACATCCTTTCTTCTATCAACATCCATGTCTGTCATTCACACAGTTGTCAACTRTTGATCCATCTTCTCTCTGATCACAAATCTTTTCTTAAATGTTCAACAGAGGGTAAACTACACCAGGCAGCACACTGATGTCCAGGAGGAGGAAAACGCATCTCAGATTTCCAGCATCTTGCCTGTACATGCCCTACCTTCCTCACAATGATTTTTTTTGTCATTTTCAGGGCCTTCCTTTAATTTGAACAAGTATCTCTGAAGTTATGTCCATCCTGTCTTCCTCTCATCTGTACCTTCTTGTACAGGTACAGATTCTCTTATTCTGCAAAACCCTTCAGAAAGTCAAAGCAAAGCAGCTTTAGCACTCTTCATAAGAGCAGGGATTCAAGAATCTAGCTCAAGTTTTCTTTGCCTTTGATCTTCCCATAATCTTCCATTCTCACTTCCACGCATTATTACAGTTACGATTCAGTAAAATTCAAATTAAGCTGATGTTGTAGAAAGCTGGGCTGGAATGTTAGCATGTGCTTAAAGTTGAGCGTAGGTACGAGCGTCTGACTGAATAGTCATGAATCATAGAATCACAGAATCATAGAATCATTAAGGTTCGAAAAGACCTCTAAGATCAAGTCCAACCGTCAACCCAACACCACCATACCCACTAAACCATGTCCCGAAGTGCCACATCTACATGTTCTTTGAACGCCTCCAGGRATGGTGACTCCACCACTTCCCTGAGCAGCCTGTTCCAATGCTTGACTACCCTTTCAGTGAAGAAATTTTTCCTAATYTCCAATCTAAACCTCCCCTGGCGCAACTTGAGGCCATTTCCTCTCGTCCTATCACTTGTTACTTGGGAGAAGAGACCAACACCCACCTCGCTACAGCCTCCTTTCAGGTAGTTGTAGAGAGCGATAAGGTCTCCCCTCAGCCTCCTCTTCTCCAGGCTAAACAACCCCAGCTCCCTCAGCTGCTCCTCATAAGATCTGTTCTCCAGACCCTTCACCAGCCTCGTCGCCCTTCTCTGGACACGCTCCAGCACCTCAATGTCCTTCTTGTAGAGAGGGGCCCAAAACTGAACACAGGATTCGAGGTGCGGCCTCACCAGTGCCGAGTACAGGGGCACGATCACCTCCCTGCTCCTGCTGGCCACACTATTCCTGATACAGGCCAGGATGCCATTGGCCTTCAGCAGGATGACTGGATGACTTATGATCAATGCTCAGAAATTGATAGTAATCAGAAATGGATGCCAAGCAATCAGGGGCTTATGTAGCCTGCTGAAATGGGGCTCATATTACATGTCAGCAGTTGTCTTCTGTAGCTTATGTCAAAAGTGACCCCTTTCCTAGATTAGATAACAAAGCTAGTGCACAGAATATGATGATATAAATCATTTGGTCACAATAATTATTATAATTCTTTTAAAAAATTACCAAAAGTTTCTTACCTTTACATTAAAAAAAATGCTGTAATGATAAATCCCTTACAAAGAAAAAAAGCACAATTTTAAATTAAAAAAGCAACATTAAGATTCAAAAAAGATGATTATAAAATTAGAACTGTGCTCTAAACCTTGACCCGGAGTCTTAGATCTTATTTTTTAATTTTCTCAAGTCTAGGTTGTTTTTTTCAGTTCATGAAGAAACTGAGACAAGAAAATGGCATTTTTAGCCAGTAACTCATACATTTAGATTTCTGGGTTTAGGTTTTGGAAAAAATGCACCTAGTTGTTTTCTTATTACAATACTGCTGGTTTTGTTCACCGATCCATGTTTTTCTTGGAATGTGGTAATGTGGAATGTTTTAAATTAGGGGTTTTACTTTTTACTATCCAATGTCTACTAAATAAGTCCATCATCTAATTCTAGAATTGTGAAGCAGCAAACATACACTTGTAGCCAGCAATACATATATTTTTACTCCGGAGAAATACTCTTCTGTTCTAAATTTATTGCAGAAAGTTTCAGAGACAAAAGAAGGGCTCTTTGCCAAACCTAGCTTTGCTTCTTTATAATAATACTTTAGGTCTCTTCAAATACCCTAACTAAATATTGTAAACTGCTGAGAAGTTTCCATCAAGGCTATAATCAATAATAACAGTTGCTAAGCTTCAGCTGACATAACATCAGAATCTTTTGCACACAATTGTTTCAAATGAAACTATGGAACAAATGAAGGCATTAGATTGGATGCAAATATTAATCAAAGTCATATTTTATACCCTAATTATAAACAGTTTTTGAAATATGATCCATGTCTTACAGTAAAAAGATACAGGATATAATCCCTGCTACTGCAACCCACTGCATATTTTGCCACCCACCACAACAGTCACTATTGTCTGTTGAATACACATGCTGTTTGGAATATGTACTGATGGGTGTATTAACAGTGTTGAGAGACCCTCAAGAGGTTCAGATTTGGGGTTTGGTTTGAATAAGTAATTTAAAGCTGGAATTATAATCTGATACTTATCTGAAGATCTAGAAGGTTACCCATACAATTCCTTCTCTTAAAATCAGAACAGTTGACCTTGTGATTGAGGCACCGGGTTGGGTTCAGTTCCCAGGTCTGATACACACTTAATCTGTTGAGAGATTTCTAGTCCTAAAATTTGGGTTAATAACACAGCATTTCATTAACCCCTTTTGTGCTATTCTCTGCTTTTTCTAGTCTATTTGAGCAGGAACTGTCTCTTACTATATGTACAAACAGTGTACAGAATTATGGACTCTCACTYTCAGTTGGATCTCTACGTACCGCTGCAAATGTTATTAGCCATGCCTAATTTTCTTATCTTTTCAGAATGAAAAAAAATTCCCCCCTCTTTGTCCATTATTTTTTTCCCAACAGTTGTGGAGTCCACAGCTTGATGTTGTCTTTCCAGAAAGGGAGAAAAGGAATTTTAAAGTTTCAGTGTCTATTTCCTTAGCAGAACATTTTGCCTAATGTAAGAAATCCATTTTGCCTAATGCGGACTGAAACAGCACAGTAAAAGGCTTCCTAGATTGTCTGTCCAAACACCACTCAGCATGACACTCCCTGTCTGAAAAAACACACCAAACAGTCCAGTACTTGGAATTACAATGGACATCTCAGAACCACAAACTAAGATCGCTTTCAGTTTGATTTGAGTGCTGTTTGATTGACGTTGATAGTGGTTTTGAAGAGGATTTGCTAAGTAAGAACCAGAATTGTATCATTTTAGAAACAGTTCATTTGGAGAAACCCCCCCCCCCCCCCCGCAAGCTTATGTGATAGCTGTGAAGGTACAGACATTTTCCTCCATATTTCATAAACCACTGGTCCAAGAGGACCCTAAATTAATAAATAAAAAGGAAATTATTCCCCACCTAGCTTTTCAGAATACTGAACCGGGTATCATCTTGAAGACCACAGACTTGCACATTGCAGATTGCGCTGAAGAAATACTCAAGCTGTCCCCTCTGTCTCATCCCCTCCCCCACTTCCCCCAGGCAAGAGTTTCTAACCGTTTTCTTGAAAGGCTCCAATACTTTCTATCTGTACTGTGGGTGTTGAGCAGGTGCATGTGAAGAACAGGATAGTTCTCATCCAGGTGGCATTAGCTTAGGAATTGGTGCTGATGCACTATCAGGGTGATAAGGAATAATGCTACTTTATGGGTAGCAATTTACATATTTTTGTTTTCATCTAATTAGGATCAACACTTGTACAGTCCAGCTGACAGGGTTGTGGACAAAACAATTCTCATCTAAAGCTATGGTGTTTTATAGCCCAAGATAAGATAGATGGTAAGTTCTGCCCTTTAAAATCCCATGCAAAACCTTCACAACAAGCGAAGTTGGCATGTAATAATTTCTCATTAGAAATTTTTATTCTCCAAGCACCTCTGTGCCAAACCAATCACCTCTCCCCCCTCGCCCCCACTTCCAGCAATATTGTATTTGTAGATTTGGAAATATTTAGATTTAAGGTTTTGGGTTGGTTTTAACATACAATGAGACCACAGTCAGGAATAACAGAAGCCTGATGGTTTATGACTTCTGTGACTACCATCAGCCTGCTGGGTCTATTAATAGGACTAGTGTTACCTTGAACTGCTCTTGGACTGGATTTGTACTAGAAAGACGTATACTAACTGCAAGGGTTGATATATGGAACTTGGAAAATCAAATGAGCAGGTTAAGATAGTACTATTAYTCTATTCTTCCTCATGTTTATACTTCAGCTTCTAGTCAGCTTGTATAATAAGTAACAGCTGCAGAACAGGAGGATCTATAAATAAAAACAGAAACAACAAAATGTCACATTTTGATAGTATTAACTAGTATTTTCATGTATGTTCACGCTGGAAATTGTGCCAAACTATTCAGCTGTATGAACATTCAAACTTCCAAAAACTTTGAAAAAAAAAAATTAGTTTCAGTTACTACTTACTCACATGCTCTTTTAGGAGGCAAGATTTTCACCATGCTCACCAGAATGCCACTAACTGAAGAAAATACAATAAACTGAAATAAAAACTGAAAACAACAATTCACATTTTATTCTCAATAACATTGATGGTAGACAATATTTTTCCTTCCACAAAATGAGTTGTTATTTTTCTTTAACAAGTCTGTTCCCAGAAGGGCACTGGAAGAGATACTCGCATTCAGTACTATGTTTCCTTAGACCATGTTTCAGATATCCACATTTCTGTCAGAAATGCCTGGGATGTCATTTGCAAATATGATGGGAAGGATTTTTAAAGAACAATGTGAAACTAACACATGCATTCAGACTCACAGCTCCCATTCATATAATTTGTTGTTGTATCAAAAATCACAAAGACATTGGTACTTCTTTATAGAGCAGTGATGCATGAGAATTTTTCTAACCAAGCACTTCTTTGTGTTCACTTCCTATGATAGGACTAGAACAGTCTTGAATAGTATCCATATGGATAACTCAGTCCCAACATCAGTTCTTTGGCTTCATCAGATTACATAAAAGGTATATTTCCTTCTTTGGAAACAGACTGTAAGATGAGTCTCTGTTAGTACACAACAGTCAAAGGCATTTCAGTTTTGTAATGAAAGCCACACGGGTAGGCTTCTGCACCTTAGCTGTAAAGTACCGCTCAATAAATTTTTCTGTTTCCAGACAAAGATTAGATTTCAATATCAGTAAAGTTGAAAATGAATTTCTCATAATATGAATGACTACATTCCAGTGTCAATCGAAAAACAACTATATACATACAATGGAGGAATCTGTGATAATACTGTGGAGGGAGGAAAGTATGGTAGAGATCTTTTCCTTGACAAATATACAGTCTCAGAAATCCAAAATTGCACTTAGGTGTGCTTGGTTTTCCCTGCTTGAAAGTGGCATAAGTAGCTGAAAGGTCGTACATCAACCTACTCACTGTAGGTGAGATTCCAGATTTTGCCATCCAAGCTTTGATCTGTGTATGACAAGGTTAACTACAGCTCAGGGAAGATGTGATTTTTACTATGCACTATACAGCAAATGAGCCAAAGAAAATATGAAATATGGTTTCTGTTGCCCATTGTTTTAGGGCATTTATTTGGGGATGCAGAAAACATAACCAGGCTCCAGTTCTTCACTTTAATAAATAATTACTTCTGCAAAATTGAAGAGGCCTTGACTCAGCAGGTGACTAAACAGGGTYCCCTCATTGCCTTTCTGAGAAAATTATATTCCAGCCGAAGCACCTAACTGCGGTTGAAATGCAAGCAGAGTTGGGAACTTCTGTTCGAGGGGCAGGACTAAAGGCATGATCCTTCCTTGTTATTTTATATTAACTGGTCTGGCCAATTTTGTCCACCTTCCTCTCCTTATTCCCACAAGCAAGTATCATTCTTTATGAATTTTACTCTTTGGTACTTAACTCAATCCTTGCATTGCATAGAGAGCTTGGAGAATGTGACATGAATTCTCCAAGCTGGCAAAGTACCTGAAACAACTCTGTTACAATACAAAGAAAAGTTACAATCCTAAGTTAAATTTGTGATCCTCTCTGTGATTACCTTATTAAATGTATCTTGGTTTAGACATGTCAATTAATATTTACAATTGTACGTCTTACATGTCTCAAAGTAGAGCACAGATGCCCCAAATACTTTTTTATGTTCTTTGTGCTAAATGCTGCACAAGCACACAATGAAACAGTTCTCACTTCAACAAACCACGTACGCATGCAAGGAAAACAATGAAAAGAAGCTTGTACTGTGTATTTCATGGTCAAAAAACCCCACATAGCTCCTTTTTTTGCCAGTCATAGTGCTAAGACACTGTATCATCACTGTAATTTTAACAATTATTGCTTAAGTAGGAGTGCAGATGATATTTCACTGGCTCCTTTTACAGATTTCAGTGGCAACCATTCACACACATTATACATCCATTTAATTTTTTATACTGTGATTTGAAGATGAGGCTCAAGCCCCAAGGTGTCTTCATTAATTAAATGTATCAGTTTAATGCACACACACACGCAAAACCTTACTTGCAACACCGTCTCCGGGTGTGTGTTACTCTAGAATTTAAAAAGGGGAAGGGGGTGGCGGGGACAAGAGAGCTGGGTTTTACCAGTAGTTTTATTTTTAAAATGTGAGTGAAGAAATCAAAAGGAGGATGTGTCAAAATGTACTCACCAGTTCTACTGAGGTCTAAGGAACTTCCAGTTTTCAAAGGTCATCTTGGGCTGTGGTTTGGGTTTGTTCCTACAAAGACTGGGGTCTAACTTTCAAAGGCTCATGTTTTTGCACTAGAGACAGGCACAGAGGGGAAGCAAAAGAGGGTTTTAGACACCATAACACTATCTATCTTTGGGGACCTAACCGACTCTCAATGCCCTGAGGATGTTCTGACAGGAGCCTCACCTCCCGGGAGCCCTTATGAGCTCCTGCTGTATAAAATAGCTGAATAATTGTTGAGACCTACTAGCTGGCTGCAGGAGATTCTGAACACTTGCAGCTGGGCAAGTGAGGGAGGCCCTGTGACAAAGGATTGCTCAGGGACTGTTTCCATCCACTCTTCTCTGGCAGTAAATACTGTTACAGAGGTGGGATTTTTGATGGCCTCCGCTATCTCCTTCACTTAATGCAATGACACCATGGTTCACACCCTTCTCATAATTTGCTRATGTAATAAAAAAGTCTCAAGCCTTTGAATGCAGGCTGGTCTCCCTCACACAGTCCCTTCCCACCTCACCCCCAAGGGGTCTGCTGTCAAAGAATAAACCAATATTTCTCTACCATAGTAGTATTTCTTGCAGGTCTTATGTCAGATTGAGTTCTTCATAAGGTTTCCGTGCTAGGCTTCTGTCAAGGTAGAGGCCTTTGTAAAGTTACTGGTTCAGAATATCAAGCTGCTGGTCAAATGTGAAGATGTAAGCCTCTCTAACATCACTGGTTAAGTAGGCCTTGTTGAGGTTGTTTAATGTTGGGAAAAGAAAATACTCTTCAGCAAGCTGCTATGTTGAATGGTGGCTCTGTGTGATGTCAGATCTTTGGTACCTGGAATGATATGAAAGAATAGGCACTTCTGCAGTTAATAGTATGAAGAACACTACTTCAGTAAAGACTGCATTAAACCACAACCCTCTGGAATCTTACTTACTCAGCTCATAGCTAGTCTCTGTTCTTAGCGCTGTTTCTGCATTTTAGCCACTGACAGGGCAATGTTCAACACATGAACAATTCTAAGAGTAGGATTCAAAACTGAGCTCAGTCCTCTCCCACTTGCTTGTTACACCTCTGATACTCTGCAGCCCTTGGGATTTGTTAAAGGAAGAAAAGTGCAGAAAATCTCCAAACCACCTTGCCAATACCTTTGTGAAATGCTTGCCTCCTCTCCCTCCCTCCTTCTCACTTCAAGGACAGATCCCACTAGGCACTTCTGTGAAGAAAAAAAAAAAAAGAAGGTTAAGGCCAGTTTAAAAAAAGCCTAACTCTTCTCCAGCTTTTCAAAGACAGCCTCACATACGAAACTGAAAAGTCACTCTATCTTACTTGCATAGTTAACACAGTTAACAGGAGGGTTGTCTTCACAACCAGATTTACAGGCATAACCATCTGCTGAGATATATACACCTTTATGCTCACTGAGGCTGTTCCACCAGGCAGAAAACAACGTAAAGTTGAGAAAGCAAGCATCAAAGTCTTAATCCTGTTCCATATCCATTTATTATTAGTAGTAGTATTATTCATAGAAGCATAGAATAGCTGCAGTTGAAAGGCACCTCTGCAGATTCTTTAGTCCAACTCCCCTGCTCAAAGCAGGGTCAGCTACAGCAGGTTGCCCAGGACCATGTCCAGTTGGGCTTTGAATTTCTCCAAGGGTAGAGACTCCATAACCTCCCTAGGCAACCTGTGCCAGTGTCTGACCACCCTCACAGTCAGAGCGTTTTTTCTTGTATTTAATTAGAATTTCTTGTATTTAAGTTTGTGCTCCCTGCCTCTTATCCTCTCACTGGATGCCACATTCCTTCGTGATGGTCCATATTTTGCCACTACAGCACTAAGAACGTTTGTTTTCCCCCAGTGTTTTTTTTTTCTCTCATACCTTCTACCTTAATTTAAGTTCACCTCTGACCCCTGTATCAGAAGCCATAAAGAAGAACTATAGTAAAAATTGCTTTATTCTAATATTGAACCAGGTATTCATTAAAGGTATGAAGTCTCTCCTCCTTTGTCAGGTTTCTCACTACAACTTTCTCTGCTTATCTTCTAGGAGCATTTCTGTGACAGGAAATAAACAGCATAAAGCATAGCATTCTGTGAGAAGGCCATGCTCTGATCACTAGTGCTCTCTCTGTGAAGAATTATCCCAGGTTTCCATTCCCCCTGCTAACCATCAAATAGCTGAGCTATTTAAAAATTGAAATAATTTTTTTAAGTCTCTGCTAAGCTGAGATCTTTTCCTGGCAAGTTCACGGCTGGAATCAATTTTTATAGCCATGTTACCAAACAAACTAAAAATAYAGGGCTTAATAATGGAAAACCTGACACCACCTAAAGTATAATGGAGCAGGCATGCTGCTATAATAATTCTTTTAAGCCTACAGAAACGAAGCAACGTCAATTATTCATCAAAAGCAAAGCACCCATTTTAAACACTTTTCAAGGAGATGTGCTCATTTAATTTCTTGCTACTATATATTATTTTATATTGGTAACTGTCATTCAAAGCCAGCAACACTTACATAACTGTGAGGACACTGATCAGAAATAATACCCACAACAGACATGACACAAGGCCTAACAAAAACATTGAACTAATCAGCTGTGCAATCTTCTTGTCTTCCTGTGTTAGTGTCTCTTCCTCCTCATGGCTTTGCCCACCCAAGCACTCCATATTTACATGAGCTGCCATCTTCTATTTTGCACTGTGAATAGTTCAGAAAATGAGCACCGCTATCAGTACTATATGGTTTAATGACTGCAACAAAGAATACCTAAGAAATACATASTAGGGCAAAACCAGATTATGTTTGTTTCAAACCCAGAGATACCAAGGAAATGTCTCTAGAGATCATTTTGTTCCATAGTATTATTATTTCTTAGTCTTCGTTGTGGAACACAAAGAGTAGTTTCATCTTTTCTTGTTTCTTGCCAACCTCTTACCTGTGAGAGGTGGAGAAGATCAGTTTGATAGGTAATTGCTTAGTTCTGAGGAAACATCTGTGAAGGAGAGGTGAGAAAAGACCACTAATGGAATGAAAACTGTAGACAATAAAAACTAATGTGGATTTTAAAATGATACGCTRTCAAACAAAGGCTTTATAATGCAGACTTTCAATGCTCTTACTTTAATCTTCTCATATTCATTCTTCATCTTCTCTTATTCTGATCTTGGTCATCAGTCTGGAATGATGTACTATTTTCTCACTACAACCTTCAGGTTGCTGTGAATTAATTGTATGCTTCTTTCAGTCCTCATTACAGTCTTTGACACAAGAATGAGTTTTCACAGAAGTGAATGCCAGGATGTTCTGATTCTCATTGAATATTCTCATTAATCCATTCTTAGGACAAAGACTAATGATAAAGAATAAGCACAGATATTAATTATTTCATTTCTCATGGCAATCTTTGGGATGTAATGAGAATGGAATGATCACCCCTTTTTAGTTCTTAAAATAAGCTTTTTTAAGGATAGAAAAATATTCAAAATTAATTTATTCTTGTAATTAAACTGTGATAAGACCAGAAGCTTAAAACACATCACATTAATTCATTTTCGTGCCAGTTTTACGGGCCCAAACCTGAAAGTGCCAATTAGAGGGAACAGAAGCAGAGGATACAGGCCAGTGGAGAGTAGAGTGTCACAAATTATTTTTTCAGAAAATTTCTGTGCTGAACATAGACAACAGTATAGTCCTAGTTAGCAACAAAACGTAATAACATTATAAATTATCTCTGTTCGCATTTCTATTCATTTCTAATAGATCTTTCGTATCGGTGGCTGTGCATTAGCACAGTTCTTTAGTTATCAACATCTTTCGCCTCTGTACGGATGGCATATTGACTTATGCTATAGTTTGTCAGAAGTCAATGAATAGTTAAACTGTACCTCATCAGATAAACATACTGATTTTTAAAGACAGCTAAAGCTATCATGATTATTTTTGAGAGGCTCATTACAGAGTAAAATCCATAGAGTTTTCATGATATATCCATCCTTGGGGGAACAAATACTGGGCAGAGGGCAAATATTATCACATATGGGAAAGGCATTAAGGAAATCTAGGCTGCTCAAATTGTTCAGAACAGCACAAGGCCCTGAACTCTCGATAGCTTCCTGTACTGGCCCTTTCTTCTAGAAAGTTCTTTTAAGAAAGGAGAAGGTAGGAGGACAAATTCTTTCTCTTCTATTCATATTCCATTTAAACTCCAAGCCCCACACTTGTTTCAGCAGAAGGTAGATGAGAGATTCTGACTACTGAGGTCATTAGTGAATTATGGTTAATGTTGTCATTTATATTGGGACAGGAGAAGAGTGTGAAGAATCCTAGCAAGGCACATCATTTACTTCCAAACCTTTTTTTAAACGAAGTTTTATGTTAATCCTTTTTTAAGAGCATCTCGGCCTTTCCCACAGCTTTTGTGGTTTTGTATTATACCATAGGCATATTTTGATTTAGAGCAGAAAGAATACATGGCTAATTTCAAAATAATTCCATTAATTTGTAAGTATTCCATTATAGATAGGAAGTGATGAAATATTACAAAGTGATAGATACTCAGCGTCATAATGTGGCAATGCACAGGATGAAAGCAATGTGTTGCCCATGTGCTCATCCCATTCCCAGCCAATTCCAGCTCAGTCTTTCACTCATCCTTTACTCACCTTCCACATACAAAACTCAAGGACGTACCCGTGGTTGGCCCACTCAGGGATCCTTTAACAAATACAAGGAGTTATTTCCCTGCAGTTACAAGTGCTAAGTATTCATTGATAGTTGCATGTTTGTGCTGAGCCATGCAACAGTTAGCCCTAAAAACATAGAAATGACAAAACAGGCTTCTCTGAGAATGTCTGTATTAATCTGGTAATTTTCACTCTCGTTGACATTAATATAACTGTATGACTACAGCATTCTTTATAGCCCCATTTCTGAATAGCACAGTGCCTGTGAAAAATAATCTAGTTTCTAAGCATTATACAATAAGGTGTTTCTGATGAGAACCAAAAAAAATGTACTCCATAGACTCTGTTAAAGTTGAAGAGGAATACCAATGCACTAAGAATTCTTATTCTATCTGATTCAGCAGTGTCACATAATAGAATAACAGATACGCAGAAAAGCCATCTGCAGACTTCAAACCTAACCTGGTCTCTCTAATCTAGGCATTTTTTTTATTTATTTTTTTTTTAAAAAGTGTTAGTCATTGTCCTGGTTTTGGCTGGGATAGAATTAATTTTCTTTCTAGCAGTTGGTATAGTGCTATGTTTTGGATTTAGTATAAGAAGAATGTTGATAACACACTAATGTTTTTAGTTGTTGCTAGGTAGTCTACTTCTCAAGGACTTTTCAGCTCACATGCTCTGTGAGGTGCACAAGAAGCTGGGAGGGAGCATAGCCRGGACAGCTAGGCCAGCTGGCCAATGGGGTATTCCATACCATATGATGTCATGCTCAGCATATAAGGCTGGGGGAAGAAGAAGGAAGTGGGGGACGTTCGGGGTGATGGCGTTTGTCTTCCCAAGTMACCGTTACGCGTGATGGAGCCCTGCTTTCCTGGAGATGGCTSAACACCTGCCTGCCCACGGGAAGTAGCGAAGGAATTCCTTGTTTTGCTTTGCTTGCGTGCACGGCTTTTGCTTTCCCGATTAAACTGTCTTTATCTCAACCCACGAGTTTTCTCACTTTTACCCTTCCGATTCTCTCCTCCGTCCCACCCGGGGGAGAGTGAGCGAGCGGCTGTGTGGGGCTTAGTTGCCGGCTGGGCTTAAACCACAACAGTCATACAGAAGGGTCTCTGTTCGACATGAACCTACCTACTTACTGCAGGTTCTCTAAAGACTCCCTGCAAGAAGGGAAAATCATATAAATATACCAAAACTCTGGAGGACGTTGAACCAACAAAAGGAATTAGCAAGACCTTGCAAAGAAGTTACAGTATTTGTTTCTTAAGTAAAGTAGTTTTAAAAGCCCTGAGCCTAGAGAATCTCCTGTGTAAGAACAGAGGAAAATAATGCAGGTTCATGTTTAATTTGAAATATTTTAAAACTATTTGACTTATTTTTCTCAGTCACAGCACCCAGTTGGGCACTAGGAATAAGCAAGAGGTGCGTAAACCGGTCCATCTGCTTATGGTGTTTCTATTGCAAAATGAGAGATAGGGTAGTAATCAGGAGATGCTGAAACCTAGCCCAGAATCCTCTGGACAATGCTGTGTATGTAATGCAGCGCTCCACCCAACTACAGGAATTAGCCACAACTGCACTAGCGGCTTGAGATCTGTAGATGAAGAGTGCTATAATCTGAGCTAAATTGCATTAAGGTGTCTGAATAGGAATCAAGAGAGATGCATCCAGTTCTTTGGTAGGTCATATGGGCTCTCATCTCATTCACCTAAACTCATCTTGAGCAGTAAATGAAAATTAAATTTGTGTTTAAATGTTGATTTGTGCAGTGTAAATCTAACTTTGATTTCAGGGAGCTTTGCACAATGAAAATGAGTATAATAAGCATATTTTTGCTGCCCTAGCCATTCAGGATGTAAATTCTAAAAAGAGTGATTTTTTTTTAACAGTGTAGACACTGTATCTAATTTTATTTTGGCTTTGTTCATGTTCACTTGGTGGGATTTTCATGAATATTCTAGCAGGCTAGTTGAGGAACAGGAATGTTCACCTACTCATTGAATTTGGAGTTTGATACACGTAACACTAGAAGTAATGGAAGCATTCATGGAACCCTTACACTTATATGCAATACTGCATTCACAGAACTTCAAGTTTAGTTTAGCAGCATCTTATTCACATTAAAAACTTAATTCTGAGATTTTTTGCATCCAGTTAGGAAATGGAATTGTAATGTCTGACCCATTTCTTTATTCAAAACAGGTTAAACATTGATTTGTACAGGCTAGATATTTGCAATGAATAAACCACAGATGAAAAAATTACTTTCCAAATAATTTCTAATTATCAATAAAATCATACTTTGCAGCCAGAGAGAGGTGGAGACTCACAGAATAAAGTACTGGTTATATTCCCTTCTCCCAACTTTGTATCCACGTCAGAAATTTCCCAAAACAGTGTGTTGCGTGAAACAAATTTATGTTACCTCGTTGACTGCCATTTGAATTGCCTTCCATGGCATAACACTAAAGGTGAATGTAGTCTTATGTCTTTTCATGTATTCTACTCCTAGTCAAAATATCATGGGAAGGCATTAAGTAGAGTGCTTTCCCACAGTACTGTAGCACTGACTAGGGGAGGCCAAAAGAAGGGAAAACATGCTTTTGGGAGTTGGCAAAGAATGCACTGAGACAGGTAAAAGCTTAGAATATTTTGCAGGAGTAGAAGCTAAAGACTATGAGAAACTTTTTTTTTGTTTGTAAGTACTGTTTTAAATAAAAATTTCAGACTAGAAATTAAAAATTAAACAATGTAAGTGCCTCAGAGAACCAGGCTCTAAAGCAGTCCCTTAATGGGACTCCAGAACAGCCTTTATTTTTTAATGCGAAGAAGGGAAAGGATTTGTCATTAAACTTTAAAAATAATCAAAATAAAAATCCTTTTTGTTTTTGTGGGCTGACAGCGTTACTAAGAATGATTGTGTTCACTTAATGGGTGTCCACTGGTAAGGAGAACTTCTTTCTGTGTAACAGGGGTTAGATTCAAATTTAAGCTTGTCTTGGCTGTCCTGGAGTCTATATTTTTTCAATCAATTATTCTGAAAGTCATGTCTGAAGTATCTGCTCTTTAAAAATTACATCTCAACCATTAGTATCTGTGCAAGTTCTTAAGGACTCACTGCTTTTAGAACATGAAATAAGAAATGGCATGTGAGACAACTGTAATAAATGGATGTGATCTGGAAGACTAACACTTACTGTCTTTCCTATTATTTTCTGTGAGAAGTACAACAAACACACTTTAGCATCATACTGAACACTTTCATGCTAGACAGTTACCCAGTTCAGCACAAATCTTGAGAAAACATAAAATTACCATCTTCCTGTTCTGCTATCCAACATCAAAATTTTCTACACTTGCAGAAGGTTGTGCAAAGAAAGGAAGACATTACCTATTCTTTAGCCTCCTTCTTTCTAGTCTCCCTCAGTAAGCTGGTCGTTGTAACAAGCAGAAACATACAGAATATAAACAGGAGATGCTGCAGTTGAGGAAACAAGTACATTCATAAAGGACAAAGCAAAGCCAGCCTGTAGGAGGAAACCTTGGCGTTGGAGGCCCTAAACATCAAGTCTGTTAATACAGTAGGGTACTTCTTAAACTGAGCCTTTAGGCCCTGTTACTACCCTCTATGTCAGTAATGAAAAGTAAATGAAAATAAATACACAAGCAATGCTCCTTGATCCACACAAGGTTTAATATATGCTGATGAGCATCAGTATTTCCAACAACAAAATTATGCATTTCTACTCATCACTGGTGGACCTTGTTCTCACAATATTGCTACTTATTTTGGTAATGAAAGTCATTTGAAAGTTGAATCTGCTAGTGAATGTACTGTGGTGTACACAGTGCATAGTTCCCATAAATTTAGCACACAGGAATTTGTTTCAGTAGCTACAGCTTTCAGTAGTTCATCAGTTTTGTTTTGCATGAATGTAATTTACCTTTCAGCCACCAAAGGCTTACAGTACAGGTCTTGTATTGAAACAAAACTAGTACTGTAACAGCACTCACATCATGCTCCTGAAGGGGGGGAAAACCCTCATATTTATTCCAAAGTTTTCCAAGCAGTTAAACTCAAACGCAGATGTATATCTCTGCACATTTTTAGAGCAGTGTTAACATTCTGGTTGTACAACGCTAGTAAAATTACAGTTTCAGCAATACAGCTGTAATTATTTCTATAATACAAGGATGCATAGTCTCTTCCTTTTTTTCCTCTTAAAAAAAGAAACCACGGGAAGAGGAAAGGCTATTGAAATGCTATCATATTGTATAGTCACAGGTCTAAGGGAAAGAGAAATGCTGTGGTCTAAAATGAAATAAATCACTGAGTTTCAGAGACAGTCTTATCCATTGGAAATAGCCACAAATGAAGGGGAAGACAAAAAGACATTTCAGACCTTGAAAGCGCAGAGATTTGCAATGTTGTTTGGATTTATCGGCTTTCAGGAAGAAGGACCCATTTCATTAGTGGAAATTTTACCTTACTAAAGCATGGAGAATTCGGCCAAGTTCCTGCTATGCATGTTAGCTTCTTTTATAAAATATGGGCCAGCCTGGTTTTTGTTGAAGTCATTGGGATTTTTGGCATTGATTTCAAGATGAATAGCCAGTGGGTCCCAAGCAGAGAAGATGAGGGAAAAGGCATACTACCTCTTACCCAAAGTACAGTTCAGATCAAATGTTGTGAGCTTCAGGGGTGTATTTCCTGATGCTCTCTTCATGCCTTAAACATTTCTGTTCACAATAACCAACTTCTTCTATAGTCAATTTTACAACTACATTTGTGTTTTAGAGAGGAAATCTAATATTAACCATGGAATCCTGTCAAGAATTCAGTAAATCAAGTGACTTTTTATGGCATTTTACAAGAAAGAAAACTATTCAGGTAAACTGACAAGTCCAAATAGGAATAGGAGACTCCAACTAAGGCGTATGTTATGAATCATAGCCTACTACCCCTGCTGGGATTGAGAGAGAATCTCCAACCCAAAATGAATTCAAACCAGTTCACAGGGATTCTTAAATTTTGCTAAAAAGGGAAGCCAAAATGCTGACAGCTTTATTACAGTATATAACTCAAAATAAGAACCAATGCATTTTAAGACTTCAAGGGTACCTTTCAAGATGAATCTAATTCCCTTTAAGATACTGTTGAACTTCCTAAATAGTACTACATCTTGCTAAAATGTCATTGGTGTTTATGTTTTCATCAGAATGAGGTATTTTGCCAGCTGGGCTAAAAGTTGCCTCTTCAATAAGTATTCCAGCAATATATGCTGAGTTTTAACAGCTTTTTGTCCATTCAGGATTGCTATGAGCCTTGATACTACAGTGTTCAGGATCATCTAAGAATCTACGGAGTTATGGTAACTTTTTGTTGTGAGAACTTTTTTATAAAGTTATTTTTTATAAAATCATTTTATATAAAATAAATACAGCTAAAATGTTATACTTCTCTGCTTCTCTCTATGTACCAGGTTCTTTCTGTGAACATTGTGAAATTTTGCCTAAGCAATCTTCTACAACTGTAAAAAATGCATACATCAGAGATATGTATAGAGATATTTATGGTCTACTTTCTTTTCATGGTGCATGTGCACATACATAAATGTATTAAAAATCTTTTGATCTTTTACTGTAAGTCTCAAATATTTGGTAGACCACTAAGAAGCAATTTTGTGGCTATGCAGGGAGTGCAAAGTCAATGCTGTATGGACCCTTCTGGACTAAATGCTTACTGCACATCTATATGCAGCTGAGGGGTAGAAGGGAGGCACTGGACTTAATGTTCTACATAACCTTGCTTAGGTCTGTGTTTCTTTTGTGTCTTACTTGCAAAAAAAAAATTTTGAAATGAGCTTCAAGCACCATTCATACATGTCCCATCTTACCTCTATCAAATAAATGTCATGATAGGGTCACATAACAGATTAATTTAAATCAAACAGGATAAATATTTTGAAGTATAAAATAATATGAAAGATGCTTTACTGTTACAATAACGTGACAAGTTAATAAGTTTCTTATGTTATCACAGAAAGAAAAGATTATCAGCTGTCCCAAATATACAGAATACAAATGATTTTTAAAATCTGGATTTACTACCAGCTTTACTACCAGTGTCCTAGTAAGGAAGAGGGATTCTTCCTTCAAGATTGCTTATTTTAGATTGTTATAATGTAGTGAGTCCTCAGAATATTACTGGAGTGAAAATAAAGTAATCTCTCATTAAGCATGAAAGATCAAGTATCTTAACTAAGTTATTCTCTTTAATTGTCCACACAGATACAGTGGACTATTTTAAGTCTACCGAAGGGCAAAAGCTGTACTCAATATGATGCAAAACAGAGGTCCAGGCTAAATCAGTGCGGGTTCATTGGGATAGGAGACATTCTTCACTGCACCCAGTCACACAAGTTTTTTTGATACTTGAGATGTTCCACTTTCCCTGTCCTTTACCACTCTTTTTATATCCCCAGCTGTCTCCTGCTTCACCAATTGTTTCATTTGTTTTTTATTTTCCAGAAATTTGAAGTGTACTGCAAATAACATTCAAGCTTTACCCATATTATCATCTTAATAGGGATACAGGACAGTTTAATTGATTTTTAAAAAAAACTAGCAAAACAGGAGCAACACTGTAACATTATGTACAACATTGGAAAGTAGTTGCAGGTCGTCTTCTTTGATTTTTCTTCTATGCTGAAGTGGCAGGAACAGCCGCTGACAGAGCTGCATACTTACATTTACTTCGCATACCCTCCAAGCCCTCCCTGTCTTGTCCTTGTTATAACAACAGCCACATTAGTCTCCTAACTAGCTTTATAATGAAGGCTTTTCATCAAGCAATATTGTTCAAAGAATTAAGGTCAGACTGGCAGTTGCTGACCTCTTTATTCACATAATAAATCCTGATTATTCCAGGGTTACAGTTCATTTATATAACCTCATTGTTATATACTTTACTGGGCATTCACACCTAGCACAATATTTTGCTAACTATATGAAAATAAAATAAATCATAAGCTTAGGTGTTGTGGCACAAAAAAAAAAAAAGAAAAGAAAAAAGAAAACAGTAACAGGCAAGCAAGTGAAATGGAGATGATAGCTGTAGACCTATCAATAAACATTCACTATTATGCAGTAAAAACAATGAAATAGAATTATTTTTCCTCAACAGTTTTCTGTAACAAGATACCTGTTACAGATTCCCCAAAACAAATCAAAAAAGTCTTCGGATGAGAGTATTTCACTTTATGTTCAATGAAAATATTCATTTAAAATATTCACTATAGGTATAAAAACTGTACCCTGCAGTAGTAGGAACCACCTAAAAACCCACCAGTTGATACAAAAAGCAGTAGTCTGTATTCTCAGAAACAAAGACTATGGAGAGAACACCATGGCCATTTTCTTGCCACTTCCCCGTACTATCTCCAATATTGCTAGGAGATAGTATTAAAACTGGGTTAAAAACTATTTTCCTGTCCCTCTTCATCTGCCACAGAAGTCTCAAAATTTGCCATATATCAGAGATACAGGCAAAGTGCTGCTGAACTTCAAGAGCTTTCTCCCRTAACAGCCCCTTAATCCAGTACAGATGAATTTGCCTGTACAAATCATTCTGAAGCGGCTCTAGATTGTGCCACAGACCAAACTACTGTCACTAGCCTAGGGGGAAGAAGAAAAGACGTGCTGTCTTCACATTTTCATTTTTGATAGAGCTGGGCTTAAAATTAAGCTCTCTATGGCATCTAATGAGAAGCTTTTGATTAAACAAATGTTCTCTTCAAAAAAGAATGCTTTTCAATAAATACCCATCCTATTGAGTACTTCTAATAGGAACTTTTAAATGAGAATAACGTTTTCGTTGGTATTTATTTTTTTCTCTACAACATTCAACTCTCATCAAGCTCATTCATCACAGAAAGTCAAGTTATCTGTTTAAGAATGCTACAAACATTACTATTTTTCTTCATTTCCATCAAAATTTTGCACAAAGCTTCTACCAAATTCCAACTTTGGTAGAAGCTTTTTCTCTTTTGTTTTCTTCATAGATATATAGTCTAGGTAGCTAGCAATTGTTGGCAATTACGATTCAGTTTTATATATCCAAAGAGAAATGGAGTCACAAATACAGTCTAAATACAAATACAGAGAAATGCAGTCAAATCTCCTGAGTTTGGTACATAGTATCTTCTTTGTAAATGGCTTATCTTTATCTGCATAGCCTTCTATGACCAGTGTATTTCCATTTCATTTTACATTTATAAACTGAAAATTTTCATATTTATCTACCTGACATCATCTCAGCTTTCTTTTTCACTGGTGATGTAGTCTGAGAACTTACATGTCACCTCTGCTTACTTACAGCCCAAACACAGTACAAGCTGAGAAAGTGCTGTGCTCCAAAAAAATCTATTTGAGGGCACTTTCTAGGAAATCACAGAGAGAAGTAAAAGCTAGGCAGTTTTGTACACAATGCAAAGAAGATGACTTAATGATGAAATAGCACACGCTAAATTTGCAGCTGCCACCTAACTAGGAGGAGAGGCTGCAGGCATCAGAACTAGAGTTCAAAATGAATCTGATATCTAATGACCTAAAAATAAACATATCATTTGGGAATGCCCAATGTTCTGAATGCCAGTTGAAAAAAGCCAAGAGGTAGAAATTCTGCCAAAAATTATTCAAAGGAGTGAGTGTCATGGGTCACAAGCAGAACATTAGTCAGCAGTGCTACAGTTGGGGTGGGAGGGCAGAAATCACAAAAAAAACCAGTACACTGTGATAAGCATAAAGAGGAGTATCATCAGAAAGACACATAAGAGAATTTTTACACTTCACTTTGCGGTATGGCCACAACTGGAATACAGTGTCTGGGCTGGGGCATCACATTTGAATAGAAAGCAGCCTCCAGTTAGCCCACTGGAGAACAAGAATGATCTGGAAAACATTCTCTGAAGAAAGACTGAAAGAACTAGAGTTGTTTAGTCTAGACAAAAGATAACTGAAGGGAAGTATGAAGGCAATATTCAAATACACAAAAGATAGCTCCAAAGCAGTGAGGAATAATCGTTCTCCTTGTCCACTCTGGATAGGACAAAAATGACAGGCGTCAATTGCATCAAGGGAGATGTAGATTGGGCATTAGGGAATACAATCTTCCAGTAGGGATGGTAGGCTAAATACCTGAATAACTAGGAACACTGTGGAATCCCCAAGCCTGCTGGCTTTTAAAGCAAGCAGTTTAGGTATAATCAATCCAACCTTGAGGCTGGATCTGTCATCTAGCCCATAGCAAAGGACATATTTAAGGTCCCTTCTGATCTTACTTTTAATGAGTACTAATGGCTGCACTCCCCCCCAGTATTCAAGAGGGTATCATTTCATATCCACTAGCTGTGGTGTAATTAACAACAGAAAGCAAGGCAATGGTGAGTGAGGCCCGGTATCATAGCAGAAATAGCTTGAAGTGAGCAGTGTGCTGTTTCAGGCCTTGTATTCACTGCCCTGCATAGCTGCAAGTACCCAGCTAAATTATTCCAAAACCCTCAAAGCACATTTGGAAAGATATGAGCACTTCATTGATTCTAACTAGGATTCAGAACAACTTCTCAGGGATTAAGCTCTTATACTGAAGCTTTGCTTAATTTTTTGGCCCAGTGGTAATTTTTGAGGTTTCTTCATGGTTGGGTTAGTTTTTCAGAGGAATCTATCTGCTCTCTATACGTGAGTTTTGTGCGTGTGTATGTGTGTAAAAAACATAAATTCTCATTCTAATAGCACACCCCTAATTTGCCTACTCCATTTTCAGTGAGGCCTTACAGCTTTCTTACAGAACTACAGCTTTGTGACTCCATGGTTTATTCTTCCTGGATTGAACAGTCTTGAAGCTATGTTTCAGATTTCAAAATAGCAAGAGAACGCGAGTCATCACGAGTGAAGAGATTGGGTTTTGCTACTTAGAAAATGCTTATAAAATAAACTTCAGGGTTTCTTTCCTTGTCTCCTATGAAATGTTTAAGGAAAATCCATGTGCTTCTTTTGCCCAAAATTCATTTGAAAAATGTAAGAGTCCATCCTGCTTATTCACATTTAGCATAAAACCCACAAGATTAAACAATTAGAATTGCATCTCAAATGCATGCGTTTGCTAAATGAATTTAAAAGTAACCTTGATTGTCTCCTCCTTTATGTTTGGATCCTGACTCTGTGTAAATAGTGCTTAGATCAAGGCATGAAATGGTGCCAATTTCATCCTGCCTTTAGTGAAATGATCATGATCCTACCAATTTAAGAGTAAAATAAAGTGCATTATTTACTGTTTCCATACTTTGTATTTTACTCTTTCAGTGTGACACAACTAACAACAGAATTGTATGTTGCCTCACACAAACCCAATTCTTAAAGACTAAAGGACTTGTACACTTACAGTAATTGCCTTAAAGGCATTTTTATTTCATGCTTATAAAAGATTACCTTGGCTTTGAAAACTTGATGCCACTATACAAGGTTATTTATTTACATTCCTACTTAAAATTAAATTATATTTGTGTATGCAAATGCACTATGGGGGAGGGTTTAAAAAACTGTCAAGTAAATCCTAGTGCACTCAGAGGTGGAAATTATTATCCATTTATCCATAATGATTAACAGTTAAAATGCACTCTCTGCTGTTCCCTGTGTCTCAGGAAGAACAGAAGCTTTTGTTTTCCTGAAATAAAAAGCCACATCTCTTTTTACAGCAAATGCCTTAAAAGGGGGGCACGTCACTCTCATGGCACAAAGCCATAGAAATTTAAAATACATCCATCACATACTAAAGAGTAAGTTAAATCCACAAGCCTTGTTTATGAGACATTAACACAAATATGGGTTGAAAAAATATGAAATTATACCTTCCTGATATGTATTAACTTGCATAGGGTATTGCAAAGGGAGTACATATAAGCTTTAAATATCACCTCAAAAAGTCTGAGTGTTGAAAAAAGATCATGATAAGCCCTTCCAAGGGTGGGGACAGGCCTTAATAAGATGGCATGGTATCACCTATTTTAGAAACAAGATTTTTTGGTTGGCCAACATGCAAAAATAAACAAATAAAAAAATAAAAAAAACCAACCTGAAAAATGTAACCAGATGACTTTGGAAGCATTTAACCATCCATAAGAAAAACAAAAAATCCCGTTATGAATAAAAATAAAACAACAGACAACATTAGAGCATGTCCACTTGCCCAGCTGATATTATAAGGATCTCTTGGCACTAACGAGGAAGAGAGGATGGGTTTGATTTGATTTTCTTTTTTTACAGAATGATTTTGCCTTTTATTTAGGCTTCACACTTTTCCTGGGGCCTCTGGGCTCCTGTCCAGGCCAAGATACTTCACAATTGACTTTGATTTTCTGAGGTAAGTGATCTGTCACTTTCAGAGCAGTTATAGGAGGGGTCAGGAGCGAGGTGGCGTGGTATGGCCTCACTCTGGCTCCTGCCTCTCTGACATTGTACACGCTAATGCAATGTGAAGTAGCACGTCTAAATAGCCTGTCAAACTTTTTTGATGTTAGCAAACCCACAGATGGGATTCATTTCCACACTGTTCAAAAAACGTAAAYGATACAAGGACATTAAAGAGCATTAAACTACTTGATGACATTTTGGTCACATTAATGAAAAGTGGCGTTTATAAACTACTACAAAAAGGTGGGGGCTGGGGAAAGAGAAGGGAAAGAGAGAGGAAAGGAGAAGTGAGGAGAGGAAAAGGAATTAAAATCAATCAAAAAAAAAAACCAAAGGGACCYGGACATTCTCTGGACATCATCAAAGAAATTAGGACCTTGAAATGAAATAAAACCCAGAGTGACATTTCCCCTACATGTGTGCACGTCTGTGCTGTTGCTTGGGTGTAAAGGCACACTGCGCCCAGGGACTCCCGAGTAGGAAGCGTAACTGCCTGTTGAGATCTACATTTGTATCTGTTTGCTTATAGTGGTTAGTAGCTTCCTACTGAAGGCATTCCATCTATGCCAGTAACCAAAGCGTTGCTGAATATAAGAAARGGTATCGAAATCCAGCCTCATCAGCTTAGTCCCACTTAGCTCAGGCCTAATTTGGTGTTCAGTGACTTATATGAAAACATCTCCCATGTCATCCAAGAGCATTAGTTCACACTATAGCCTATAAAGCCACAAGGGACTCTAGTATGCAGATCAAGAGGGTAAGACCTAATGGCAAAAAAACATTTGACTATGGAAATTTCTGAGATCCATTTCTGCCACTTCTASAACCTGTTAGGCACACTGAAATAAGGACTGGGACCCATCTGGGTATGAGGGTTAAACAGTTGCTGCTTCATCTGCTAGAGCAGCAGAGGCCTTGGAGGTGGCTGCACCAGGATGCCAGCCTTGCTGGGAAGAAGGGCAGACAGGAGACATGCTGCGCTGGCTACACCACTGCCACTAGCAGCCGCAGCATATTTTTTTTCAGCGTTCGTGGTTACATTAATTGTTAATGACAAAGGCAACCTTCACTCTGTGTGGTTTCCTGCCCATATTTGGATCCTTTACAAGGCCCCCCTTTTTCTTCCTCTCCTCCCCCTCCCATCATCCCTTCCCTTTCTCTGATAGGAAATGCAATCCGAGATGTGCGAAAAAACAGTGCGCATATTGTCATTTAATTGGCCCCTTGCTCAGGCGCATCGGGCCTCAGCGCGTGTGCTGTAGGGTGTCTGCTCCACAACAGGAAAGAATAAACCCAGACTCAAATCATAGGAAATTCATCAAATATGCTTCTTAGAGTTCTGTCTTTCAAGGTCTGTTTCCCTGCCATATGATCTCTATAAACCAAATTACTGCTGGCCTGAGTACAAGACTGGAGGCGCCTGGGGCTAACATATAATGAATGCCAAATGCATGTGACAATAGACTGATCGTGGAGAAGAATTGAAAATTTTTTAAGTAGTTCTTTTATTTCATTTATAAAAAGCAAACTGACTACACTTAATACATTTAAAAGGAGCCAATAATTTCCCTGCAGTTCGAAACCTGTGTAACAAATCTTTTATATCAACCCCATTAAACAGCTAGGACAAAAGATACTTTTGAATAAAGTATAGAATAGAAAATAAATTAAAAATACTTCATTTTAGTTTGGGAAGAATGTATACATTATTGAATTAACTCAGTTTTTCTTTTTACAAGCCTTTGCGCATAAAGACTCTACCCTTCAATTGCAATGCAACAAGGGGGTAAACTCCTTCTGCTGGGAATGTATTAGCTCAGAACTGCTGGATTCTAAAAAAGTAAGAACGCTGCTTAGAGGCTAGAGTGATGTAAGATGAATTATTTTTAATAATTTGTGCAATTAGCAGTCAACAAGAAATTTTTAATCCCTGTGTTGCCAATTATTCTAAATAACCTAACAAGTTCAAGTGTTGCTATTGCAGGATCACAGGAAATGTGAAATCTCCACAAGAAAATATATTATACTCTCTACTATAGACAGAGAATAATTAATACTGCTTTTTAGGTTTTAGAAAATACTGCACTTAGAACTGCAAGTCAACTAACAGACCGTCTATAACCTATAAATGCTTCCATATTCACAGACATCAGCAGTCTTAGAGTTACAAAAAAGTAATAATACATACATATTAATAGATCACATTTTGTCCTTTGGGGAGTATATTTTTTTTAAAGGGCTAAGGCAGCAATAGTAGCTCCTCTAAAAMCTCTAAATGCTCTAATTGTTTTATATGAATTACAGTGCTCATATTAATTAATGATGAATGTTTTGTATATGTAAGTATTTGATAAATACAGCCAAAGAAAAAAAATAGCCTGTCTTTTAAGTTGACATTTAAAAAAAACCAAACACGTTGCTGTTTGAAGGTTTGGAACTGGTTAAATACGGGATTATTTTAACCACATTTCAATGAAGAACATGAAATATAGTCCATGAGGTCATGCAATTCAGCAAAACATTTTTTCCCCTTCTTTTTTTTTTTTTCTGGTTAAATAGAAACAAAAGCAAAATTGCCGGAATACCTCTTTAGTCATATTTTAATCAAAGTGCTTAAGAAAACTGCCTGTCGCTATTAAAAAGTTGCATCCCTAGGGCACTCTGTCGAAAGAATCTAAAGAGGCATTGACCTAGTCTTGAAAGCAGTAGCTGTGTTGGACACGTCAGGAACACACACAGTCACTTAGGTCTCAGTCCTCCTTCTGGACAGCTGCTGCATGGAGTGAGGAGATGAGAGACAGGAAAGAGAAGAGCTTACAGGCACAGGGCTGTAATTTTGAAATCCAACTTTAATATCAGTTTATTAGATGGAGCAGAGCAGTACCCTTTTTCATAGGTATTGGGTGTATCTACGTGGCTGTAGAGAGCAGGTTCTGTTCTTCTGTCAGTGTAAATCAGTTGGAAATAGCTCTACTGACATTAGTTACTATTAACTGATATGAAGCCACCAGCAGTGAAAYATGGATCAGTGCTACAGCATCTATTTGTAGTGTTCTTTTAAAGCACTATGGAAAACATTTGCTTTGGTGTGTGTGAGCAAAGGAAAAGCTTTTTCAAGTAACAGCACCACAAAATTGTGCTGACTCTATTTTCAAGTTGAACAAGTGAAGAATTATTTTAAATTCAGTTTCAGGTATTTATTCCTACCCATAAAACTTCTATAACCTGGTCAGAAAAACAGGAACTAGCAAGGTATTGGCTTGTGTAGATTATTTGTCAAATACTTGTTTCTGATTTCTTTATGCAAGATGCCAAAATGTACGTGTACACAAATGACTAGTCCTTCTGGACTGTAGTGACAGCCATTACACGATTCACATTCTTCRTATTTCCCACACAGACATTTATATACAAAAAAGAATATCAACGAGCTACTTATATGAAACAATGCAAAACAAGCCAAAGAATTACTATAAATTAGGGTTTTTAAATGCAACAAGAGAGCAAAATACTTTGATGAAAAGTTGCTATCTCTCACAAAATCTCTTCCATAATGTTAAAACAGCTTTGCTTCCTCCTCGCTGAAAGCTTTTTTCAGAATACATTTTGTCTAAATGTATTCATAACTCATTTATATCAATTTCATCTTGAACAGTATCTTCATATTTTGATTTACCTTAATGTCAGTAAACATCCTGTTTGTATAAATTTAGGACTGACAAGTCAGCAGAATCAAACTTTTCTCTCCTGGCCACTGCTAGAATGAATCTAGGACCACTGCCCTGGAAACAGGGAGGGCGGATAGAAAGTCCCATCACGTCCTCTGTAGGGCTGCGTGACTGGGACACTAACCCCTACCCAGCCACCTCAGTCAGGCCACCCCTTCTGTAGTGTTTGCTGCCTGGGAGGTGCAGGATGTTTAGCTCTAAGCTCTTCTCACACCCAACATGCCGAGTCTCACAACAGTGTATGGCACTGGATCATGAACTTGCAGCCTGAGAGATATTTAGAGCAGGTACTCAAACATTTTGTCTGCATGTGTAGCAGATTGGTGCATATGAGATACAAGATTGCCTAAGGCATCACTGAATCCATAGAGATTTGGACAGACATTCAGATGTATCAACAACAGTACAGTACAGTTGAAAAAGCTATTGTTACTTGGAATTGCCACTTCAGGCATTGACATGCTTTTCTACTTATATACATCCTCCTGGCAAATTGAACATACAAATAGCAACAGGAATAGCAATCTTTAAAAACAAATAATCTAGATTATCTCAAATATACTTGGTCTCCTTCTTCAGGAACACATACATTTAACTACTTTCTGAACATAATAATCAGAAGTAGAGAATTTCATATTGTTTGTGTATTGTATTCTAAGTAACTGTTTTAAAGGAGTATTACTATGGGTAAAAACTCAAGACTTCAAAGCTATAAATAACAGAATGAAAGTTGCCTGCATAAACTTAATTCAGCCTCCTTACTTAAAACTTCACTTGTCAATTTTCTGCAAGATCCTACATCAAAGAATATGAAGGATTACTGGTGCAGCAGAATTTTATTTTCACCTTGTTGTTCAATGTACTGCCTCTGACTATGTATTGTCCAAGCCCTGTTTTGGAAAAAAAATAAATTTCATTCCTCCATGGACTTTTGGTGATACTTATCATTACAGTATTCCAGGGTTTCACATTAATATATCTCCATGAGTTGAAGGAATATTATCAGCTCTTAAAGATGGGAAACTATAGCACAGAGATTAAAGGTACCTACCCTACTTCAGTTCTAAATATGAGGTTCAAAGTACCTGTTTTAGACTATTTAGCGCTACCTATCACTCAATCATTTGCAACTATGCATACTTCAGCAGATGAAAGCACGATGTCTCAAGTCAGACCCCCGAAAAAGAAGAAGGACAAATAATGACTGCTTAAAAGCATAGCTTGATTGAGATTTGATAAAAATGCTATGGTAAAAGACAACAATCCTGCGACACAACCAAGAAAACATCCTTTTATCCTTGTACTCCTCTACTAAATCTACTGAATACCTTGAACTGCCACATCTGGAAAACAAGGCAGGAAGTCTAAATATTAAAATACATAATAAATTCTGTGGGATATATCTATGTACCTTAGATACCAAATATATAAAACTGGATCATCTGTGGAAAAAAATAAAGTGGTCATTTACTACTGATCAGAACCAAAGTGATGGGCTACTCCTATGTGAGCACAGCAACACCCTGAAATTAGGCAACGGCTTGTCATAGGGAAATTCAAAAACCAAATTAGTACTTAAAAACAGACTTCAGCAACTGGAAGACCATCACCCCCACCAAATGCCTTTTCAATAGGTATCTAATCCTGGACGGCTTTATTGAACTTCTCCTTACTTTACTTGGAATTCCTTGAAATAGTCTATGCCTACTTTTCTAACAGCTCACAGAAGGACTTCTAAAGCAGCAATGATGGAGGAGCAACAGTCTCATTTCTACTATTCTTCTCTTCCTGAAAATACATGCGCAAAGTCATTTGAGAAGCAAAGACCTGAAGCAGTGGAGCTTAGAGGACCAAATGGAAGTTGGGGCCCAGCTGCAATATATACTGTCTGAACACATCGTGGAAAGACACCCCACTCCGAAGAAATTTCACTGGCAAGGCAAAGAAGGCAAAAGATAGCAAGGAAACCAAAAGTGAGAGAAGGAACTAGACCAAGCTGTACATCAGATGACTGGCACTTCTGGGAACAGGCTCTAGGTTTCCTGAATGCTTGTCTGCTGCTGTTGTTGACATCTGGTAAACACTGGGGTTTTGGAAGGGGGTGTGTTTGGGTTCTTTTTTTTTTTTTTTTAAAAAAAAAAAAAAAAAAAAGGAAAAAGCTCATATAGTTAATAAGAGAGATGCTTGATTTGACCATATATAGAAATGATGTTTTCATTAAAAACACTCAAAACATTCACAACTGTACCCGTGTTTTTCAATAGAAAACAAGGAAATTTAATTCCTGCTTTAAGCACATAAAGGGCTGCAATGTTGACTCCAGTCATAATCTCAGCCCTGATAATATAACAAATAATTTTATCATTGCTAATACTAGTAAGATTTAACATACGTATTAATTTAGAGTAACTATTGTTAAAATCTATCTTTTAAACAAAGTTATCAAAATATTGCAAGAACAGCTATCATGCATTAACATTTTAATGGCAACCATTAAAACAATAACTTTTGTATAGGCTCATTCTGGAAATTCATGAACCATAGATGATTGAGAAAGAAAAATCAAAACCTGCCTACAGTGCAAGGAGTGTGGAAGTTAAAGAGTTACACACATGCAAAAATCCAAATGAGTCAACAAATACTGTGAGAGCGCCAAAAAATAGTTTAGTTGAACATGTGTGCTTCTTGTTTATGCAAGCTTTTCAGAGAATGTTTTTCATAAAAGAGATGTAGCACTGTTCAACGCTCAGTCACTGTGTTCCTGGGGATATGTCTTGGCTGCACTATGATCAAGAGTTTAGACTGCTACTGAAGGAGGAAACAATTCTCTCCTGAGGCAGTTATGATTTAAATCTCCTATTAGGGTGGAGAAGTTTGTTTTATCCTACTTTTTTCCCTCCTTTTTTTGCCGCTATTGGGCGCACGTGGCATCCATCCATTTCTTGCTGCACATTTTGCACGCAAATACCAATAGATAGAAGCATGGTGTTGCAGCTGCAGGACAAATGCATGAAAATATCAGTTCTTAAAGGCCAAACAATGCAGAACAAATATTAGAAAGAAGCTCTAACAAATAGTTAATGCAAACATCCATAAAATTCATGGTCATCAGATGAACATTTGATCAGAAGTGACAGCACATAGATTTGGCGATTTATATTACGATGGGCCAAGGAACAAGAAACAATATTTCACGATGAACTACTGTATGCTCAGTGTGTTTCAGGTTGCTTTACCTCATTGGAGTAATTCCATGTTGTTATAATATAAATAGAAAGTTAGTTAGAATTTCTCAGGAAGAAGGAATCTCTTTTTAATTTTATCCACTGCTTTTAACACCCACAAAATTTTTTTCTGCTTGAACAATTGCCCTTTAAAAGCATTCAATATGAATTGATGCTCTTACTCATCATACATTCTTCAAAGCATATACTAGGTACTCCTAGTGAAACCTCGTCACTGCTCGCCCCTCTCAATTCCCTGTTGAAGTCGATGAGAGTTTTGTTACTGAATTCAGTGAAGGATTTCATTCTTTCTCATTAGAGGTATTCAGCTTTTATTTGGCAAGATCTAGTTTCCATTTTATCCAAACCATCAGAGCTCAGAGAACAGGCAAGGTCAACTCCCTAATGAATTCTGAGACCAAGTTGCATACCTCTCGGTCAACTACAGAATCATGCTCACTTGACTCTCAGGTATTCTTTAAAGTATTTCTTCTTTAGATTTTAAGCACTAAACTTTAAGCATTAAACCCATAAGACAATGGGCCAAATTCTGTTTCCAGTGATCTTAACATAAATTTAAAGGGCCTGAATTTATACTAATGAAAAATAAGATATACAGCCTTATTCCTCTTTGTGACAGGGATACTTATACACCTTGAAAAGCTGCAAAGCAAAACTTACTCAGCTTATCTAATTGATTACCCTAATTCTTCAAATAACTTGTACCTAGAACACAAGTAAAAATGGCTTTTCTGGAAAACACAGTTCAAGTACACTAGTTAGTCGTTAAGAAGTATACACATCAATATCTCTATACACAGCCTGTATCCAAGTGCTTTGTAAGTGAAGTCCTCCATGAAGAAAAGCATGCAATTGTCAAATTTTCCTTGTCTTGAATTTGAGAACCTTAGCCATAAAGATAGCTCATATTAGCCTGTTAAGTCACCAAGACAAACTAGCTGTTTTATACATAGGGTAAATCAGTTAAGTGATTTCATAGCCATTTCACTTCCAGAAGTGTCATATATGTAAGTGGGTGAGGCCACCCACATGGTCCAGTGTTGTGGTCTGGTTGCTCTGTTGGAAAAAGCAATATAAAGTCAGCTTTTTGGCTTCTGCCAGTGCATCCAGATGATTTCAATTTGTTAGGATTCCACTAGAGTGGTCAGCATTACTTTGACAAAGCTGTGCCAACAGACAACTCTTTTTGCAGTCTTAAGAATTTCAGTACACACTGGGACCAGGCAGAGGTACAGAGCTATCTGCTTTACAATGCGTTACCCACATGACTTCTTAAATTCGGGTCCATTAGGTAGCTCCCATATATACAGTGTTTATAATGTGGCTTGCACACAATAAACACTTTACAGAGCTCAAGTTTCTATGATGGAGTAAGGAAAGATTATGACAATAGCCGCACCTTAGGGAACCATCTATCGAGTTCATTTTTAAGTACAGTTCTGGCTCCTGAAACTTACAGTAAGACATTAGACTCAACTTGCCCATTAGTTGTCAAATCAGTAAGTGCCAAAAAAAATTGACACTACAATTTTTATGTTTGTTTCTAAGTAAGTAACTTAAATTTCGTATGTAGGACAGCAATACCACAGAGGTCATTCTCTTTTTCAACTTATGTTTGGCAATTCTGCCTTTAAGGATGAAAAGTCCTTTGGATCATATAAGATTATCTGTTGATCACAAAAAAGTTTAAGTATTCAAAAGGTGCTCCTTGAATTTTCTGATGGAGTTTTACTATGCAGTAAAAGAGAGGAAATAGTCTTGGCACTTCTTATGTTCCTGGTGTTCAGCAAGTTAACCATCAGCATGAGTCCAACCTCACATTGGCAAGAATCTCATGTTCTCAGAATTTCCATCTACTAGTTTCTATTTCATTAGAGAGATGGTGTGTGGAGAACAAATGGGTTCTCTTTCTAGACATTCAGACTGTTGTATAGGTTGTTAAATCATCAGAGGTATTAGGAGTTTTAAAAGTATTCAGGACTAAGACTGCGGTGCACAACATCTAAGAAACATTTCTTAGCTAAGTACTGTATGTACTTGGAAAGGCAAATAACATTGCTGATGCCACTGATTAACTCATTACCTGCCACAAAATTTCCAGTTTTGGAACGAGACTCCAAGTAGCAGTTTACTACTCAGAACTGACAGCAAATGTCTTTCCTTTTACTTCCTCACCTTGTCCTTCTACCTTCACCAAACACGTAAAGATGACTTATAGAAAGTGAGATGTTTCTACAACAAAGTGTAATGTACAAGTTGAGTGCCTGGACAGAGACAAAGATCATTTCATGACACWCTGTTTCCAGCAGTCAGGGAACAAACCCATCAACTAATAGTAACCCAACTGGTAGGCACACACATACTTTCCTGATTTTTACTAAATTTATGGGCTTCCTGAGCCAACTAAGAATTTTATGTTTACAGAACTGCTAAAGGCTTGGAACATTTTACAGACCTAACACTGAATTGATACTCAACCCAAGTTAATAAAAGTCTGATGCATAATGTAAGTGGATTTTACTCCCAGTAACAACTTGGCCTACTTAACAATAGGAAGCCAGGATGATCTCAATGTCTTCGCATATTTCTTTTGGAAGATATGGACAATAAATAATTGAGATCACTATGAACTGACTGTGGTATGCAGCAGCAGCAAAGAGCAAGCAGATACTACTTCTCCTTCTGACTCGGCAAATATTGAGCTGAAGTCCAAACATAGTGCTAACAGACAAAGCTAACAGACAGTAGTTCAGTCAGTTAGACAGTGAAGTTTATGGACTCTATAGCTTCTGTGGCATCTTCCCAAAATTAACTGGGGAAATCACTGGTTTCAGGATCTGAAATTCTGCCACTTGTAGGAGATATGCAAAGAACAAAACACAAACCCACATCTTAAACAAATATGAGAAAATCATAGGCTACGAAGTGAAAATATTCTCTTACCAGCACTCTAGAAACCCATATAGAAGAAGCTATGCTCCTATCCAATAAATCAAAGACACAAACCCAGTATTATTCTTCACGTATATGTAGAAACTTAACAGATATGCAGATCAAGTCACCCAAACACACAGTAAGTTCTTCTCAGAGCTGAGGCTATAACTCTAAGCACCTAACAACTGCAATACTCTGCTAAATTCTCTACAGTCCCAAAAGAGTCATGAAAGGTCCCGAGTACCTCTGTGTTCACAAGAAGGCAAAGGCGTTCATCCTTTCTGAAGTCATTCAGCACTTACCTACGCTTACTGTGTTAAAACTGTAGAGTAAAAAAAGTAAATTGGTAATCTGTTTATTTCAAATAAATGAACAAACTCAGCCTATGTTTCATTAGCAAGGAAAGATTTTCTCATCTCACTGGAACTAAAGAGCTGCCAGCTGCATAGAAAACCTTGCTTAAAGAAATGTCATTTTGGGAAAACTTAAAATATCCCTATATCCTTTCCACTTCTTTATGTGTATTTAAATGAGCAGCAACATACCAAATTTGAACTCTTAAAATAAAAGTCTGAACAATGTAATTTCTATATTTAGCATACTAGTAGTTTCATGCCAAGATTTAGTCTTTGGAGTATTTGCTGCATACGTATCACATACATGTTGCTACAAGAAGTAACAAATATGTAACGTGGCATTTTTGTGTTCCAGTCTCGAAACGTGGAAAGTAAATGAAGTATTTTTGCACAAACTAAAAACGCACAATGCCTAGTAGTACATCCAGGCTTAGCTTAGGAAATTATCTAATTGCTAACACAGACCATTCTCCCATCTCATGAACACAGGACTTTTTTGAAAGCACTGAACCCCTGCTAATATTTCAGCCAAGCCTGTGTGATCTACGTTGTGGCAGCAAGGCATTAGAATAGTGGACGTCACTTCTTTTTGCTCACAGGAGACAGTTTCTCTTCTTAAAGGTCCATCCAACAGTTCCAGTATTCATACTAACAGACTTAAGTTAGTTTTAGTTGCCATTAAATATTATGATATTCATAGAGGAAAGGAACAAACATATTTTAAAGTATCTAGTCTTGACCTAACAGTGCCTGGACTCGAAAAAGATGATGAAGGTGCTATGCCAGAGTGTCTTTAATGTGACATCCTGTAAACTTCTTTCTTCTAAGCTTTTTATTTTTCTCTTCCATAGGATGGGAAAGGTACAGATGCTGTCACCATGGAGTGAAGTAAGAACATACCAGGCAGAAGAATCTGAATCTGGAAAAGCTGTGTTCAGATAGTAAACACAAGAGACTGCAAAACCAGCACAGACAGTGTATCCATCACTAGGATGCAAAAAGAGAACTGAGGAGGACGATTAATCTATGATTTGTATCTAATAAAAATATAGGTAATAACAGGATAAGAAATTATTGAAAGCATAAAGGAGACAAATTGAATCCAAACAGACCTTAAAAAGAAGATAATCAGATGTTTAAAATTGCACCTTTGTCTAAAAGTTATAGTGCTGACCACTGCGCAATGGAATGTGCACATTAAGCTTGGATTTTTTTTTTAAAATCCAATTACACAGACTTTATTATCAATACGGTATATTTGGTGCTGATTGAAAAAATTCTGTGTGATTTCTTGCCAGATACAAATCATATGCCTTGAAAGGATTAGCTGGATAACTCACAAGTCCCCTAGGGAAAATATGTTGTACAGACTACTCCTCATAAGTGGGGATTAATATCAAATCCCACAGGAAGTCATGCACTGCAGTGTTTGTTTTCATTTCGTTTTATATTTACTGGCAGTTTATACTGTTTTTTCAACTTGTGTTTAACAGACATTGCAGCGTGACAGATTTTTCAGCACATGTAACATCATGTCTCACATTTTGGCCATCTGATAATATTTACTAGGTATAATTGTTGTCCAGTGGGTCTTACAAAATTGAAGATGGCATGAACTCAAATTTATCACATGGAATGTCTTCCTTTATAGAATTTTTATGCTTAAAACATTTCCAAACTTAATACGGTATTGACGTGGCAGCTGCTGCCACTGCTCACCATTAATCTCCGTGGTGATGTTCTCACCCTCAAGCAGTCTCACTCATTTTTTACTCTTGTTAAACCTGGATATTTTCCCTGTATCTGTACATTCCCTATTGCTTTAGTTTATGCCATTTCTGGCCAGCTCTGATTACTCTTTTTGAACCTTTCCCCAGATTTTCAGAACTCAGTTCTCCTTCCCTGTCCCATCACCAGCCTGTCCTTTGAGATCAGAAAACAACTCCTCATTGATATAAATGTGAAAAGGAAAGAATGTCATACCAAACAGTATTCAATACATCCCAGCACTGACACTACAAAATCATTTTCCTCTTCATAGCATTCAAACGCGAGGAATTGTTTGAGCTATCTAACCCAGTATTCTGCCACCAGCTAATTTTAGATACTTTTGTTGTTGGCATAAAAACAAACAAATCCAATGGCAGGCAATTTCTACTAACAGTTTCCTCATAACTCTTCCTTCAAAACTTGACTGGGCATGATCTGCACCACCATGATCTAACTTTATTCAGCCCTGCCTTGAGTGGAAAGGGAAAAAGGGTGCAGACTAGCTGACTCAGGAGGTCCCTATCACTGAAATTTTTCTATGATTCTATTCATTAACTACAACCTGCCTAATGCCCTAAACTGTATCTCTAATCATTAATTTGTGATTATAGCCATATCAAGATCTCATTTATTTAGTGAAATCAAGTAAGAAGAGCCTGACATAAGAACAGATGCATGAGCCAGAACACTTATTACTGAGGTTAAATGAAAAGTCAACCATTACCCTGCAGAGCTTCTCAGGAAAGGGAAGGAAGAGTATGAAGTGATTGTACTACTGGTGCTTTTCTACGTACAATCTTTTGACATGGAAACCTTTCTGAAAAAGTGGCAGCAGGGAGTGTAGAAAAGCTGTTCATTCACTACTAAGAACTACAGAGAGTGTGAATGGATAGTACCAACTGCTTTACCTACTAATAAATGCCAGTGCAGTAGACAAATCTTCCATCACATTACCTGAGGCTCAATGTTTCTAAGTCCTCCTTTGACTTACTAGTCTTATCTTTATGAAATACTCATATGCATCGATGTAATAACATTGTACACACCACCCACATCTGCGCACACATTTATCATCTGAATTCTTTTAGGTTTACTCTTGTCATCTTTCAAATTCTCTCTAAATTAACGAAATTTTCTTTCTCAATAAACTGTCTTGGCCTGCATTACTGAAAGGCTATTGCTATCACTACGCTGTGCAAGAATCTGCTACTGCACATTTTGTGTATGTTGCACACCTTCAGTCTCTCCAGGAAAAGATCATGGAGGAATGGTATAAACTGAAATACATTTGACTGATAAATGATGATGTGTCATCATACAGAAAATGTCCTTGTATTAAAAACAGAAGTCTAGCTGTCCATCCAGTATTGCAACAACAGGCRAAAAACCTGTGCCTAGAAAGGTAAATTTTAGGACATGGTAGCACAACTCTGCTAACTTAATCTAAGTAGCATAGGCAGAGGAGAGCAAAGGTGGTGACAGACTCCAGCATATGCTAACGTGTCCTTAAGACTTCGTACTGCATTTGCCAGCACAAGCTAAACGTCACATTGCATGCAAATGCAAAACATGGTAGAAACCTTAAAAAAATTCCTGTTCAGCAAGATCATGTGCAAACCTTCCCTGCAGTGTTCTTCATTCCATGACTGCTTGAACACCTTTGTAAGATTTTATTTAATAGTTTATCTTTTATTGCAAACAATAAGAAGAAATCCTTTATGATCACCAGAGTTGGTCATCTATAGTCTTTCTCTCATYGGTGTGGCAAACACCCATTAAATGCTTCAAATGACACTGATTAACCAAATTTAAGGGGATAAAGGAGGGAGGCAAGGAGGATGCAAAGGAAACACTGCACCTGTCTAAGCAGTGGTTTGCATCTAAAATATTTAATGTTGCCTGTGACCAATCAACATTAGCATTACAGGAAAGCCACCTACAGGTAGAGACAGTTTTTATTTGCTCCTTGCAGGTTTGAAGTGGGGGTTAGCTTTTTAATTGTTTTTTCACAGTTGGATTTTCCAGTAGCAATTTTAACCACAACCCTTAGGCATTAGAAAACAATTGAACACAGSGTTGAGAAAATACATCCATTCATCTCTACATTGCCAAAATACCTTGGTTTGATCCTATAAAGACAGGTAACAACATTCAAGCCTTGAAATTGTTTATAAAGTAATCAGCATTTAATTTGTTCTGTTCAGTTTTCAATTATATACCATGTGCCTTCCTGAAAGGACACTACCAGAAGTATAACTGTCAGATGGAAATTAATTTGCTAGTAGATGACCACATACTTCATAAATTATGCATGAAACTTTGTCTCACGGCGACTGTTGCTGAAAGACTCTTTCATCACTCTTATGTTTAAACAAACCACAATAGTTTTTAAATAAGTCTGATCAGCAGTAAGGAGATTATGATAAAGTGCTAAGAATGACTTCTAAAATAGTATTTGAGGCAYATTTCATATTGATGTGTTTTGCTGCAATTTGGGTCATGTTCCTCTGCTCTTAGTTGTTAGAATGATGGGCAGACCATTGCATCCACTTTCAAATACAACATTGATAGCTGGATTTACATTTCTTTTTAAGACTCAGTTTTTGCAAACAAGCCTTAGATTTCAGACATAATTCTGTTATTCAAATGGGAGAAGAGTTTGATAGCTATGCTAATCACTTTTATCTGAGAAAACATAACTAATAGCTTGGTTTACATTTGCCTGCATTTATGAGCATAATTTTAGCACATAATTTTATTGCGCTATAAAACATAATACTGCATTAGTCCGCTTTTAAAAAAAAAGTTACCTAAGAGTGATTTGCACTTAAACCTTCACACTACATTTAAATAACAGTATAATTTTAAAATTTTGACCTTTTAAAATCAATTTTAAAAAAAAATCTTGTATAACAATTAATCCTACAAGGCTATTTTCTGTAGAGATAATATTCAGTGAATGTATTTAAGGTAGTCATAGCCACATTGATCACAGGACTGTTTTGAGTCAGTTATTCTTATGTATAAATTGGACTGAATTAAGATAATTTGTTCTTACATCGCATCAAAAGAATCTATTAAAGTTCTCCATCGCTGTATACATTAACAAATTATGTGGAAGAAGAGAGGAATGATCCACACAATCATCTCTTTTTTTTTTTATTATTCAGTGTTTTCAGCACTGGAAACTGAAAAGGAAATAATGCCTTCTGTTTTAAGAGGGTCAGTTATTTCAGTGGTGCATAAACATAAAGAAAATATGCTCAAAAGAGCTCCATTTTGTAGTATTGTACTTAACATTTCCTCTTGGAATAGTCATAGCTAATAATGATATGAGAACTGTTTTCCAGGACAGAACTATGCCAATTGACACAATATAATGATCTTATTATTAATACTTTACACATACGTAGCATGTTTCCTCTCAGAATTTGAAAATATGTTTACAAATTTAACCTTACCATTCCCTTGGAGGCAAAAAAAAGCAAGGTAGCAACTCCCTGATATACCAAGAAATTATCTATGACAGAACCTGGATTTTCATGCAGCTCTCATTTTCTAGCTAGTCAAAGACATCTTCTAAGAAAGCTCTTAAAGAGTCAACAATTGGTCTTGTAATTGCCTGCAGCATGCAATGCATTTTATCCCTGATCAAGCCCCTTCTCCCCCACAACGGGCTTTCTTCTGCAGTACGGATTATTACCAAATTAATATCCCTGTTCCTACAGATATCTAGAAGGTTAACCTTAGCTATATAAGTCCACATACTTTGTATCTTAAAGGTAAACACAGGCATATTAAGGGGATATTTTGTCTTCCCTAAAAAGAAAAACAGAAAAACTGTTTTGAAATGGCTTGCTTACTTACTCACTGCAAGTTAAATTATAGTACTAAGCTATATTTCGTACTTGGTTTGATAAGGATTTTTTATTTGTTCTTTGATTTTACAGGATCTTGGTGCTCGTGGAATACTTCATATGATATATTGCATTAACTGTAATACTAATATGGCTCGATTGTAGACTTATTTCATGAAATTTAAAGACTCTTGTCAGATTGAGACATTGAGTAATACGCATCCCAAAATGACCACTAAACAGAACCTTTTTACATTGTACTGTAGCACCATGAATTCACAGTAAGGACAACAGGGAAGATTTGGACATATTATTTTAATTTAAGAATAAGGCCATCTCCCAAACTGTATCAGAGAAGTTAAAACACTAAGATTTTCTAACCCAGAAAATATAAGCTGTAAATTGAAAACAACACGTGCAAGTACAGCTTTCAATTCATTTCAGTAAACACCACTGCCAAATTTCAATTTTAGGTATATCTTCACTGCTTCTGAAGAGCGATACTGTGGCCTAGCTGTAGATGTCCAAAACGAAACTGCTTAGATCCTGCTAATGGTCCATTCAGCCTATATTGCTATGGAATATAGCACTCACTGGTGATGTTTCTGCTTCCATCAACTGCAGAGTACAATTAGACTTGTTATTTAACTTAAGTCATATCAAGTAAGATGAACACCACCAATCTTTTCCTTTAAAAATGCAGTTTCTTGATCACATCATTTCACAAGAATCCTTTTTTCTATTTTTTTTTTAGAAGAACATAAAGTTCATAGCCTCATGGTTATGAAAAAAGCCTTGAAAACACGACCAAAAGTCAATTAACCAGCACAGAATGAAGCAAGCATATAGAAAGGAAGGCAAATAAATCATTTAAACAAAAATGCGTAATTCTAAGATCATGCTATAACTTCTGCCATTCTAATCCAAATACCTGGAATGCTATATCTTATTTCAAATCTGTTACTGCTAATAATGTCAAAACTGTGCAAGGCAGGTGAAGAACAGCCTTGAGTATGACAGCACAGGTTAAAAAGTGTTGAGCAAGACAGCAGGAAATGGGTATTTTCAGTAGTGCAGAGGTGAAAGAACTAAAAGGTTTTCTCTCCCTACAGTAGCAAGAGATTCTCTAAAAACTTCAAGATAGTGCAAAGTAATTTTTAAATTAGTATGGGTGTGTGTGGTGTAAAGACTTCTGGCCCTTTCTTTTCCCTGTTACACCTGCAGGAAGGGAGGAAAAATGGAGTAAAAATCCTATTCCTATGAACCAATGTTCTTCCCCCCCCCGTTGGACTGTTGGTGGAACAACTACTCTGCAGTGGAGAATTTCTTCTGTTACATAACAACGCAGCATACAGAATTTGTCCTTATCCACAACATTAAGCAGAATTGTGATGGTTTCCATGTAAATTTGATGTGAGAGGACACTGAGACTCAGTTACTGTATTTGCACAAATTTGGTCATATTCCTTCACATCTAATACTAGACATTTAGTATGTAAGAATAAAACAGTAGCCTTTTCCTTCTATAGTCAGACTGTGGTGATCAATATGGTTAATGACATCAAGCACAGGGGCACCATTAAATCTTCCACCAACAGAAAAGGCATAATGAAAAAGCTAATGTCCAGAAGAAGGGCTCACTTACAGATACTTGCACCAAACATATCTTTTACATACATATATATACACACACCACATCTATTATAAGGTATTATAGAGTGTATTTTTATGTTTTTTATATATATACACATATCCCCCTTTGAATTCCTGAAAATTCCTGCACAAAATGATTTTTACTTCAGAAAAACTTCAGTTTTAAGTCAATGTTTCACCATCCATATAAAAAGGAGTGACTGAATTTTTTAGATGGGGAAGGTTTTCTGACACCAGTACACACCCACTTTTGAGTTGTTGGACACCTTTTATTCACTTACTRCCCCAAAGATTTAATCCTGGAAAACAGAGTATGGGAGTCACATACATCAGCAGAAAGTCACGAAATTCCAATTCAAGATTGATGTTCCAGTGTCAATTCACATCACTGTGTGCACTGTGAAGTGGTGTTGAGGGGATTACAGTGGGAAAAAAGCCAGAAATGAGGGCAGAGTAACATCCTTAAATTTTAGTTCCCTAGCTATCTTTAACTTAAGCAAGTCCTGTACCAGTTCCAAAGTCAACAAAATTGCACTTGCTCTGTGCTGTGACTGACATTGCCTCCATATGTCATTAAAAATTAGCTTTATTTCCTTGGGCATTTTATTTGATTGAAGGCTGAATTCCTTGAAAAATGGAAATGATCATTCTCTTCAGTACAGCATCTTCAGTGAACAATTCTTCTCAGAGCTACTATCTTTCAACACCATTGGCTTTTTTAAATATCCATAATTACATGTCTAAATTGGTCATTGTTAAGACATTTGCAATTTTTATTACTAATGCTGGAATCTATCTATAAGGAGCAAGCCAGAAGCAACCTCACCAAGCAATTTCCACAGATATGAAAATCAAATTCTTTTAGTTAATTATCACATAAATGGCTTTAAATTGAGAATATTGGTGACACCATTTAGCACTGAAACTATGGGAGCTTGGGGTGCAGGGTGGGGCAGACAGCTCTACTTTTTACATGGTGGAAATCAGTAGCTTGGAAACACAGCCTGCTGTTGTAGTGGTTTGTTCAGCAAGTCTTTTAAAGGTCTCACTTAACATTTCCTGGAAAAATTTATTACAAACCAAAGACTTTCAGTTTCTAGGTCTGAGTCTTAACATTGTCCTCAGTGGGCATTATCTGTCTATCACTCTCAAATAGGTTTAACAGATGAACTTGTAGTAATAGGCCAACACTTTACTAAAATGAGGATCACAAGCATAATAAATTAACTTAGTGCTGACTGATAATTGGAGAGGTCAAATGTCAGTGCCCCAAATAATTAGTTTCACACTCACATTCACCTGAGAAAATAAAATTATTCTATTCTATGAACACAAAAGATGAAGCATGAGGTTATAAAAGACTGGCAGCAAGATTACACAGGAAGTCTGTATCAGATTTAGGAGCAAAGCCTCAACTAAAGCGAAGATTCCAGAAACATTCATCTTGGGGAGCGGGGGGAGGGGAGGGGGCATTTGTCCATTTAATATTTTTTTTTTCCCCTAAGTTATCTCCTAGATTCATTTTTGTGTAACATTTTTATCACTTAAAATAATCAGACGCTTTAAGATAATAAAACCAGCGTGTTTTCTGTCACTCTTTCTCCTAGACTCAATTTTGTAACTGTGATAAAAACTTTCAGAAACTCTGAACTTCAAAATGGATGCATTGCTAGACCTTGAATGTAACAGCATGATATAGTATCGACAGGATAATATCTAGCTAAGTAGCTGTTCACTTAGCAGTTAATAGTTCATTCATTTCTGTAAGAACTAGGTTCATGTCCAGATGATGATGAAGCCTCCAGTCAGAGAAAAGTGAATAGCAGCTGGAGTATAATAAGAATGTAAGAAAATTAGAGAAAAAGGAAATTGGGAAAGCCATTTTGTCCATGACGGGCCATCTAATTATTTCCTAAATGGGAAAATGCTTTTGCCTTACCTGGTTGGCCACTGTGCACATTCAGCATGAAAAATGCTTCCTGACATCTGTTCTGAATTTTCATCTTATTTCCATGTATGCTCCTTTGTCCTGTCATTTGTGTCAGCCTGCAAACAACAACATGAAATGACAGGTTCTAATCACTTAAATATTGAAAATTGTCCTTTTTCCTTTTTTTTTTTTTTTTTTTTAAAGAAAAGGTTTCGATAGTATACTGTTTCCTTTATCTCAGTTAAGTGTCTTCTAATTGCTGTCATGTCACGAAGTTCAATAACACAGAACCAAACAGAGGTTTCTAACTGAGAAAATACGGGCTGCAAGACACAGAGTGAAATTCAGATTTCTAGAGTGGAAATTGGGCTCACTGGAAACACTGATTACCCTCCCCTTTCCACCAGACAAAACACTTTCTAGCATGAATGCTTCTTTATGGGTCTGTCTTGCGTTTCTAAAGTGCCCATTACTATTATTGCTATCACTCTTCTGGCACTGACACAAAGAGACAACATAGCCTGAAAAGAGGATGAAGTTGCAGGAGTACCTCAGGATAAATCTCATGAGTTTGGTAAGTCTCAAGCCTTTCTGCACTAACTCCATACTAACACAGGCCAATGCCAGCAGGCAAGACAGAGACACCTTCAAAAGCCTCAGAGCTTCACTGTAGGATGTACGTGCCTAGTTTGGTTCATATCCCTGGGAGAACCTAGAGACTGAAAGAAGCTAACAAGCTCACGGATTCTTCCCAGTGTTTTTAAAATAGGTGGGATTCCAAATATTGGTCATTTTTGTGACAAGAAAATAAGGTTTGCAAAGTTGCCAATCAGTCTGTTTTGAAAACTCTCTTGAGCCTCTCTTGTCAGATGTACCATAAAGAGAGCAAGGCTCAAATATCTAGACCATCTTCCCAGGCTCAGGCAACTAGATTTACAGTCCATGCTAACATATGGATATATAGATAATGGAACTCAACAGCCACATTCCCATACGAAGACAAGGCTTAAATGAGCAAGTATTTTTACTGAACTGAGACTGGCATGCAGGTCAGCTTGCCGTAACGTTTCATCAAGAAACTCAAGACAAGCCTGCTGAATCTTGATAAAGATCAGAGTTTGGTTCTGGCCTTTTTTTTTTCTGCTTCACAAAAAGTCTAAGTAAACTTAACATGAGACCTGGTGACTAGTACCAATTTCAGATAATCTACGTGGTTGCAAAGTAGTCGTTAAAACATTTACATTGTTCTCTTATATAAGCCTATACAATATATGCTATTTGCTAATCTCACAAGTTAAATCCGCATAAGCATCTCTAGGCCCAATTTAATGAAAAGTAAGTTTCACACACAGTATATAAATTATCTTCTGCCCAGTAGCTGGCAGCATCATTATTTTACTTCCCACAAATGAAATATGGGTATCTGGAAGGTTTCTTCTTTTAATCTGTAAGAAAACCAATGTAATGTTTGTAGCTGGAATTTACATCTAGCATAACAATAGCTATCATTGTGCTGCTCTGCCATACTGAGAAGTATATTTGAAGCAAGCTTAGATTCTCCTTTCATCTTCTCCTTGCATCCTCTCCAACTGTAAGTCTTAGGCCCCAATCCTGAGGAAAGATTCATGCTGACTGATCTCTTCACCCTCATACAAAGTCCCACAGAGGCCCGTAGAGCTTTATGCGCACTTATCTCTCAGTTTGAGTTTATTACTGAAGAAGGCCACAGTGAGAGTTTTTCTCCTCTAGCAGAGTTGGTCCATGTTTTCTGGTAAGTTTAGCAGTCAAACTTGCAGGTTTTCACTTACTACAACTTCAGGCCTGACAGAAATTAATTTCTTCTTAAATGTCAGGTATAAAAYGATCAGCACCGCAACAAATGGCCTCTATGTCTGTTGTTGCAGAGTTGACAGGATGCGTTACGGAATTGTTGCTGCTGTAGCAATAGTCCATATGAGTCTAACCAGCAACATTACATATTGGGCACAGCTGGAGGCCCCATCTGATGATCTGATCTACTGCAGTTAGATGTATGTTTCTCCAAATACATGAAGACATGAAGACTCAAAGACTTGAAGGCTTTTTGGTTTGTTTGTTTTTAATACCTAGTATAGGGGATCCTTTGGCAAGAGTCTGTGCAGCCAAAACTGGTGATGCAGAAAGACATATGATCAGAAAGAAAAGTAGGAAGGTCGGCTCATGAGCTGATTTCCAAGAACGACTAAGGTGTGTCAAAACATGTTCATTTCAAAACTAGGTAGGCTTTACATRAACTGCCTGAACTGCTTAGGTTGTACTAAAATCCACTGCAATTTCTGATTATTAAAATGTTTATTTAACTTCATATTATTTCAACGTTTATTGCTAAAGCAATAAAGCAAAGCATAGCTTTGACCCAGTTTTAAATGGAAATTAACATCTCCATTTTTTAGTTTGATCCAAAGCCTACTGAATTCAGTAGGTGATTTTTCACAAACCTGAGTTTTGGATCAGGCCCTATAAGATGAAGTTTTCTTCTTCTTCACTATATCATTTTTTTTGAATGATCTTTTAATGGTTCCTTCAGGAAGGAGCCAYTTCTCAGCAGAGGAAAGGACAAGGGAAACAGTTTCATTAACTGCAAAATCAACTTAAGTCTTTGATGCAGGCTTCACTTTTGTCATGAATTTACACATTTATAGAGTACTGTCCCCAGAGAACAAAAACAAAAGGTGTCTAAGTTGCTGCTGAGTTAGGGCCTTAGTCATAAAAATAATACTGTGAAAAATTTAGTCTGTAGGTAACAATGAAAAGTTAATACAAATGGTCATTGACTTCATTATAGAACTCTTTGGCAACAACTTTTCCAGACTCATGTTAAGCCTTGAGAGAGAAACATTTCAGCACAGAACCACTTAATCATTTATATGAATGAAAATGAGTGCAAACAGAATGCTGAGATGGCTTTAAGATCACCTCTTTTTTCTTGCATGGAATACCCACTATAATTACATTTTGCTTGTCAGTTCATAAATTTTGCTTATTACAAAATGGGCATTATTGATTGCTTTTTAAAAGTACTAAAACTAAGCTAAGAGCAGTAGATCTCTCAGCAAATTCAAAACATACTATCTTCCAAACTAATCACTGGCAAAGAGACTGTGGAAAAACTATCCAAGTTTATTGTAAGCCTAATGCAAAAAATTGAAGTTACCATGAGTTTTAGGTTAGTAACTTGGCTTTGAGTTTAGCATGTTTTAAGCCACAATGAAAAAAAAAGATAAACTTATTTGGCAAAGCCAGACACTTTTAAAGCCAACATCCTGTAATTGTTTCCTCATTTGGCCTGGCAGCTTAAACAAGACGAAAAAGAAAAAAGAAAAGAGAAAAAAGAAAAAAGGAAAAGGAAATAAGAAAAAAGAAAAAAAAAGACAAGAAAAAAGAAGATAGAGGGAGAGAGGAAAGAAAACAGAAAAATGGCAAAACATTTTGTGAAAGAAAGAAATGGAGGGGAATGAAGAAATCAAGGTATTTGTCTCATTYGTAGTAAACGAATATATAAATGACCTATTTGCTCCTTTTGTTCCCCTCTTAGGTAGCATTCAACAAAATGAAATGAAGGAAACTCACTAGTCTTTTGTGAAAAAGCCTGAATTTAAAATTTTCTTGGTTTGAACTAGTGCAAACAGTGGATATTCTACTAAAACAGTTGACCCTAGCAATGCAGAAGAGGCAAAGTGATAGCAGGCAGCATAAGAGGACTTGGCCTCTTTGAGATTAGTTGATTAAACATCTCCAAGTGAGATTAATACACACTGGGAATATCCTTATTTAGAACCAGTAAGAAATAAAAGCGATCAGAAAGGATTTAGAGCTGCCATTCTCATTGAAATGAGGTTACAGGCTGACAGCTACAAATAGTTATAGGAGAGGGAGGGGAAATCTTACAAAGAAGAAATTAACAATGTTTGCTATTGGATTAAATCTAAACAATTTCTGAGCATACTCTAACTTTTACTTCTTTTACTGCTGTATTGTTGTCAGTCCTGAACTAATACTGAAAAAAACCCATGAGGTAGCTACTGATCTGGCTGGGAAACAATGTCCTATTCAAAGTTAGTATCTGTTCTAAGTATCAAGCAACAAAATTAAATGTCCTCTGTAAAGAGGGGGGAAAAGAGAACATTTATATCAACTTCAAGCCAGGAAAGCAATTTTGTATTAACCTAAGAAGTTAACAAAATAAAATACATGAAAGTATTTTTAAAGTGGAAATAATTTAAGAACCTTCTAAATATCTTAACAGTGCACTTGGCTACACTTGGATTTAGGAAGCAATATTTTACATGCAGCAGTAGATTTTTTTACAGCTTTAAATCCAGAGACAGGGCTGTACTCCATCAAGAAATGACAACAGCAAACTTAATGCCACTGTGAAAGTACCAAATGAAATTTGGCAGTATTCAGAAAATGGCCAGATAAGGCTGTGACTCAACAGGTATGATGAGGGCGGCGGCTGTGTTGCATTTATGAAGCCACTGACACATAGTCCCAGTGTCAGTTGAGTGACAGCTGGAAAAGCCTTTGGTCACCAAGCTGTTAGAGACACCAGAGCAAATTCTATGCAATTATCTGTGAAACCTATTACAAGAGCAAAATGTATGCGAAATGCCTTTGCAGCATCAGTCAGGGGAAGGAAAGAAAAAGAATAAAAAAAGGAAGACTTGGGCTCACACTACTGTCCTTTGCGCTGTTCTGGTGATCTAAAGGGACTACCAAGGTACCATTACGAGGCAACAGATAACTGTGTAATAAAGGTAAATGATCTGCTGATATACCTGAATCAGAAATAAACTCTCCGTATTTTCCATGTTAGCAATTCAAAAACAGAAAATTACTAATATGTAGCCTAATATGAATTCTAATTTTCTGAGGGTACACCATGACCTATGTATCTGGACTGAGAACAAAGACTGCCCTAGAAATAAACAGCAGGAATATGTTGGGAGGCAGGTCCAGTTCTGCTTCTTTGTGGATTGTGTGCCTGAATTTCCATTCCCTGGCAACTAAGGCACAGGGGACAGGAACTCACATGTACCCAGAAAGCTCAAGAGTCCAGACATCTGTCCCTTCCTCTCCCTCTGACTCGGCAGCTGCCCTCAAGGGGACAGTGGTGGTAGAATGGGAGAAGAAATCAGTCTTCCCAGCTACTCAGTTTTGTCCCCTGTGAAGACCCTTCGTCCACAGCGTGACTGCCAAAGCAAACTGGAAATTTATCTAGCTTTTTATGTACTTTGGAGCATCAAACTAGAGCAAAGACTTGACAGACCATGGGTATATCTACCAAGTTGCCTCTTGACAAAGTACATGGGCCAGAGTCATTGATAAGCTGTCGCTGCATGTAGCTGGAAAGCAGCCTGCTCTTCGGCCAATGTTCTGGCCGAAGGATACATTAGGTAAGGTTGTCGCCCAAGCRGGTAGTTCTAACTTTCATACAAATTGATATTTTCTATTATTTCATACCTGTCTCACAATTATGACACACAATCACATCTTCTTTAAGAGTTCTCCATCTTGCACCATATCAAATACTAATTCCAGTAAGATTAGATCTACCAGCATTGTTTTTTTTAGTCTGGGAAATCAGTGAAATCACCAAAGAAAGATGCAACATTAGCCTGTTGCCATCCCATTTTCTATTAATATTGTTAACTAACCTTTCCTTAAAAATTTGTGCATACCAGCATAGCAGACTCAGAGGTCTGTACATGCTGCAAAGACTTTCACTGACATCTTAAATACTGTGTTTGTTATTCTCTAGCCATCTGGTGCCATTCACAGGTGTATTAAAAGCCCTTGAAACAAGACCTGCAGCTTTTTTTCTTTAGTGTTCTACACTGAAGAATATCTAGTTTCCCCAGTCTAAGCATATTGAGCTCTTCCAATTTTAGTTCCACCTTGGTTAAGTTAAATTTCCATACTATTATTCCCTAGTCATTTTGCTTTTATCTCTGTATTAAACAGCTTCCTTCTAATTGTTATCACTCCCAACTTGATAAATCCTGTTCTAAACAGGATATATTAGATTACATTATTGTAGGAATTTCTTACAATTATGCAGCCATTAATTACATTCTGCAAAATGTTATCTAAAAGAATTTTGTAAGCTACCAGAAGAGACGTGAAACAGCTTTGCTGCAAACAATGAGAAAAACACAAGACCTTYTGTCTTCTTGAGCATCACCTGCCAACAGAACAAGTTCCCCTGTTATTCAGGCAAGCGAAGCTTAGACTGCCAATACCACAAGGAACTACACCAATCCAGCAAATGTGTCATAACTGCAGTAGTTCTCCGGTTATGTTTTGCATAAGTACATCTATGTATCAGACACCTTCATCTGCCTACAGTTGTCATATCACATAATTGTGCTCAAGTCAGTACATTCTGGGAGACTAAGCAACATATATTCATAATGTTCTTAGTTGCTTAGCATACAGCAGAGGGGTGTGGTTTTTTTACTTGAGGACAGTACAGAATTATTCAGTTGTATACAGAGATGAATCTTGTTACAGCTTCATTGTTATTAGCTTGGTTAAAATATCGAGTATATTCATACAGTTAAATATTTAATGTGAAGTCAGCGTGTCAATTCTGTGGTGTACATAGGATCTTATGCCATTCCCAAATTATATTATTAACAAAGATCCTCTGTTCTTTGACTGTGTTGAAAACCCAAAACATTTTGAATGGCAACCACAACCTCTTTCACAACGCTTTTCCAACACACATTTATGAGGTTTTATATGGTATTTTGTGTTTCAATAGAGAGGGTTAGTAGAATCAGCTATGTTACATTTCATTACAAAGCTGATAACCTCAGAGGACTAGTCTGTGCAAAAGTTTATCTCATAAATAAATCCCACAGAATGTATCAAGGAAAGAAATACCAGGTCACACTAATATGTTTAGTAACTTTGACTAAAAAAAGTACAAATACTTGATGGTAAAAAAACCTGAAAGCTAGAAAATAACTCCTTTCACAAAAGGAAAGATCCACCTCCTCCATTTTGAGGATCTTCTTGATAAAGCCGCCTGTTCTTAACTGAGAAGATAGCTGACTAGATGAAAATCTAGGCATTGGCCTCTGGATAAGCCGAACAAAACATGCGGGAATTTGTTAAGTCTGTGGGTTTTTATCACTGAGCTTTGAAGTCAGAAGTCAAAGATGGAAATCCTGTTCTTCAAAAAGGTGGAGTATGGACAAGAAAAAACAGTAGTAAACACCATGCCAGAGAGTGTGATGCCATCCAGCTGTCTAAGGATTTCCCATGGAACAGGATTGAATGCCAAGACTTAATGCAGTTTGTAGAAATCTGTGGTAACCCAAGCAGAACTAAAAATCCAGTAAATAAGGGATCTCTCCCTGATAAGAAAGGGATTCAGCTTGGCAGTAATGGCAACTCTATTGCCCTGCCAGTAAAATAGAAATAAAAATATCCTACAGGGAAAAAGAAGAATCTTACCAGAGTCTATATTTTGACAGTTTGCTATGATATTTTAAAGCAGTCAGGCTATTCTGCTGGGAGATGGTGTCCCGTTGAAAAGGAATTGCAATGTTCTACCATAATAAAAATCTCTGAACTTTCTGGGAAGATACTGGTTTTGCTATTTCAGGGGGTGTTGAACTGAATTCCCATAAACTGGAGTGGAATAAATAAGATCTGGTCTAATTCATGGTTCCAGAATAGGCTCTGCTTGGAACAGAACACAGGGATAACAGGGCTCAGTTCTCAGGCTGGTGAAAGGCTGTTCCGGTTGACAGATTATGTGAACAGCTTCTGTGCCGGGAGTCTGGCAAAAGGCTTTAGGGAAACTGTCTCTTTGCTTTCATTCATATTTTATATATATACACACAGAGAACGCTGCATGTATTAGCCTTCAATTTTCTGTCACAATCATGGTCATCACACTATGTATGTGAGTAGCCATGGCTAAGAAGCGATATTTCAGATCTTATTTAATAGTCTCCATTCTTATATTCTGGCAAGGAGATCTGAGGAACATTACCTTACAATGTTAAGCAGTGTTCCCTCTCATGCAGCAGATACCGCTTCCAGTGCAAATACATGTGCTTACAAGTTTAATGTTAGCTGTCAGTAGGTACTCAAGCATGAAAAGTTAACATTTGCTTTCTATCAGGATTCACGTGACCAGTGCTCAGTGGCTTGAGTGTTGGAGAAAAGCGAGCACAGAAGGTCCTTGACACCAGAGTAATAAAGCTTTTAAATTTTAAATAAAGCTTTACAGATGTTTTGGCATCTCCCCAATACAATTTAAAGAAAATAACAACAAAACCAAGCAAATAGGCAGGTAGTTAACTAATTAGAAATGTTTTTCAGTTGCACCTCAGTTCAAAGCATACTCATCTGGTAGTTGACTGAAAGCCAGAAATAGCTGATGTTGCATACTGTGATACTGAGGACATTGCTCAGTAGCAGCCCCCCTAAAAATCCAGAATGATCCAAGGCTGATTCTATACTTGTTTACAACAGCAGAATTTTAGGAGTATATAAAAACAACTGGGTGATCCAACAGATGGGTGATCCAACATGGATTCAAAAGTTTCCTTCCATCATTCACAAATACATCCAATGTCAGATCCAATCTAACATTTAAGCCACAGAAACCTGAATTAAATCCCCACATTGAACCAGCTTTCCTTTTCAATTGAATAGAAATTTTTTATATTGCAAACTATTGAAAAAAGTTTTAACTTCTCAAACTGAATGTAAGACATTTTCAAAGTTCCAAAATGTTAAAAAWTCAAAAAGGCATTCCAGGTTAGACTGGCAGCCAAATGCAAAATGCAGGACTGTGACCTGACTACAAGTACTCAACTGGAAGTCTGAGAACTTACAGTGAATAGAGTTATATAAACATTAGCTCAGTAGCAGTCAAAAAAGGAAAGGTTAGGAATGTTGGAGCTGAAAGGGTAGTGGTCAATACTTCAAAGACTAATGGCAGCTGGTTACAAGGAACGTTCCTCAGCGGAACTACTTGGRCAATATTGTTTAGCATCTTCATCAGTGACTAACTCTAAAACAGAGCACACCCTCACTAGCTTCACAGATGACACCACACTGTGGGGAGCAGYTGATATGCTGGAAGGCAGGGCTGCCATTCAGGGACACCTCAAAAAGCTCAAGGAATGGGCCAACACGAGCCTCATGAAGTTGAAAGACACTGCAAATTCTGGAAGAAATACACCATGCAAAAATACAGGCTGGGAACCATTTGACTAGAAATCAACTCTGCAGAAAGGGAATTGGGGGTCAAGTTTAAATGAGTTCCTGTGGCAAAAGGATAAGATGCAATAGTTACAAGTGGCAATACTGGAAATTAATGTTAGATATGAAGAAAAAAAATAATGAAGTGGTTGCAGTTAAGTACTGGAACAGGCACCCAGAGTGCCTGTGGAATCTCCATCTCAGGAAATTTTCACAACTCAGCTGGATAAGGCCCTGAACAACCTGATCTAACTTTGAAGTTAGCCCAGCCTTGAGCAGGAGGTTGGATTGGATGACTACAGATGTCCCTTCCAACCTAAGATTTTCTGCAATTACATGAACTAGCAGGAAAAGACAAGTGACCACATTAAAAATATCATTACTCCACCATATAAATTCTTTATTTACTTATTCCTCAATTACAGTGTGATGTTTGTCTTCCAATCTCAAAAAGGATATTTCGGAACTGGAAATAGTTCCTTCCATATAGAAAGTAACTGATTACATTAGGACTCTTCAGCCTGAAAGACAGAGTGTTTAGAATGTAGTATGATGAGGTTACAGCATCATGTGTGGCATGAAAAAAAGCGGATAGGAGTAATTTGTTCACTTTTTCCTAATACAAGTATGAAGGACTACCAAACAAAGCTAGAAAAACAAAGTTGAAAAAAAAAACAACAAACCAAAACAAAAGGTGGTTTTTCATACAATGGATGGTAGTTGTAGACCAGTTGAACTTTTTTCAAGCAAGGGCACCCCGGCACCTTACACTTAAAAAAAGAAATACACTGTGAGTTACTAAACAAATACACAACATGAGGCTCAGGAATTCTGAGCTGAAAAACAGAGGCTAGGAGAAAGCTGGGTTAGAAATATCATATATGTTTTTCCTGTTCTTATTCTATGCTGGGGCTTATTACCACTGTTGAATAAAGGATACTAGGCTAGATAGATCCTTGGCCTTAATGAGTCCGATCATTCTTATGGTAATGTCTTGCAAGGTTCCTAATCCTGTGTTGGCCACCCAATCATAGCTCTGCAGCTTTTGAGTTTTAGTCATCACTAAAAAGAATTATCTTCATATGACGGTCGGAGTCCTTTGAGTACTTTATGAGAGACTCCAGTAACACACACACATGCATGGCAGCTGGATATCTTACACAGAACATAAGACACAGGTAGTATTTTGGTACCATGTTCTGTGATATCAGACCATATCATTTATTTAGATAAATATTTTTATATGACAGAAACATACAGAAAGGAATGTGAAACACCAGAAGATGCAGCCACATGAATAAGTTTGATAGAGATATGCTGATTTATATGAGACAGATCTATCTGAGCCACGGTTTAGATCAATAAACCCACCACTGATTTATAGTAGATGCTCTGCCACAGCAGTAAAAATTACAATAGAGTGTGTACCCAACAAACCTTGTAGATAGACAGATGATGAAACATGATTAAACACATGAAGCAAGTCAAAAAGATCACACCGAGTACTGAATGTATGCAAAACCAGAGCTCATGTCAGTTGTGTTAATATACAACCGTTGCCACTTTTATTTTACATTATAGTGTGATCAGGCAAAGTTGTTTGTTATAGATGAATAGAGTTGATTATCGTTGATTACAGATGCACTAATTAGCTCAGTTTTATTTGTTCCAAAACTCTAAAAAATAATCAATTCTGAAAGATTTGGGCAGCCATGTGCAATTTGACATAGTTTTAATCACCATCAGAGGAAAATGTAGCAGTCCCTTCAGAGAATAATGAAGAAACAGGAGAGAAAAAAAAACAAAACAAAAACAAACAAATAAAACCACCAAAACCCAAGAAAAACAAACCTTTGGCAGAGAACAAGTGTACCTAAAATAGGCCACTTTTCAATCTAAGCAGCTTGCTAATCACCTTAACCATCCTGACAATTTATACGATGAGGATTTAGAGTTCAGCCCATAAAACAATGTTTAAATGAGAGGTGCAAAATTGTGCCAGAGCTCTTTTATATTGGAGCCAGGGAGGCCATGCTTGTGCTTTGTAGAAAAAAATATTAGAAACTTGCCCGGATATATACTGTTCTGGTTTAAGTGAGCAAAAGTTGCCATTGAGAATCAATCGTAAGTCTGGAAACACCTTTTCTTTATCCGTAAAAGGACCGACAATGTAGGCACGGTTGGGAGTTAAACAGAGAATGATTATTTTGCTGTTATATGGTAGTTAGGGTTACGCCAACATTTACTTTTCAAACATTCATAAGCCAGAGACTTACAATAGAGCCATAAACATTCTCTCTAACCTGAGACTAAACTCTATCTTGAGATCTCATCTCTTTCACCATTTCTGGACAAACACGCACACAAACTGTTCAGTTATGCATGTCTGAAGAGAAAAAGAAATTTGTTGCACTGAAAAGCTTTTAAAGATTTTTATCTTGGAAAAAAAAATAGTTCTGGCATGAAAAAAGGCCTTTGGCAATACATTAGTCTGTAAGTTTGCTCTACTATCTGTTAACATTTCCAATGAGAAGCAAACAGTCTAACTCAAGCTACTGAGATTTCTACAATCACAGTAACATTTTCCTCTCAAATCTTCCAGGGGGATTTCACAACCCAGGGTAGACACAGTAATTTATTACTCTCAAAAATTACTTTTTTTTTTTTAACCTGCTTGTGCTGAGATGTGCATGAACACTCATTTCCACTCTATCAAACCTAGGTATTATCTCAGAATTTAGTAAACCAAATAAGGTTTGACCTAGTGTTCATGACAGCATAAGTTCTGAACCAGATATAAATCGAGTAAGTTGATCCTGTAAAGATCCTTGAAATAAGTAAATAGAAGATCACAAATACCAATGATGTAACTGTATATTTACTGCATGTTGTCTTGATTTGGTTTTCGCACTAGTTTGACCCAGGTATTTTCTAGGTACTGCAACAGATCTGCAATAGGCCTTGTGAAGTCAACTCTGCTTCTGCAGTACCCTTTTATTCTCCAGGTTATCACATGAGAGAAACAAAACACAATGAAATAAAACACCATGCAAAACCCTCTCATCTCTCAATCACCTACAGAACCATGTCCTCAATCTGATGACCTCTATTTAAAGTATATCTTTTTTAATAAAATCACATCAAAATAAAAGAAGGTACACAAGAGACAATCAGCAGTAAATACAGCTGATGTTAAACTATTAATGGGATACAAGGCTGAAGAATCTCATAAATAAAYGGCAAGAGTGAGATCCAATGCCCAATGAACTTTTKGGGTAAAATCATGTGGAAGATATGGAAGGCACAGAAACCTGTGTCTACTGGATGACTTACTAAGTTACCTCYATTTATTAATGAAAGTAACTTGGGGTATGGAGCAGGCCACTTGTGCAAGAGACCTCACTAAGTCTGTCTGTCCTTTCACATGTCTAGCCTCTCCCTAAACTATGCCCCTTCATCCACTTCCTTCATTCACAGCTGAGAGGAAAATTAATTATTAGGCAAGGGAACATAAGTCCCTGACACTCTGCTTGTCATGTCATTTTCTTTAATGTATAGGATCTTGGGGTTTGGGGAAAGACCTTTGAAACCAGCAACCCCATTCACATTCTTAAGATCAACTATGTACACGCTTTACTGTATAGGGCCATGTTATTTGGCACCTTGGAAGATTAAGCCTGTTTGTCAGAAGCTGCTTTGCCCCTTCAGCCACAGAAGAGTGAGGCAAAATAACACAGAGGATATAAGATGACAAAAGATGCTCTGGGTTGACTAGAAAAATGTACCTAGACCAACATGTTATGCTTTCAGAAAACACAAACACAAGGTGAAAGCATATTTAGGGAAGAGGTGAGGAACAGATGCTCTAAGACATTTCCCCTTCATCTCCAACTGCTATACCTATAAACCACTCAACTTCATTTATGTTCTTTAGAACAGCAACCAGAAGTCCTGCAGGTTCTGAAATTCCCACATAAGGAAATAAAGAACATTTCCAAGCATTTTCTTTGCAAATTGGATGCAGAATAATTCCTCTTTTAGTAATGACTGATGTGGGCAGCCCTTGAACTTTCTAGGAGGTGCTAGACAAGACCCTGCTGCATATTCATCAAAATTACAGCAAGAAGCATGGCTACAGAAAACATGAATCTTTGCTTTCGTTGTCGTCATTATTCTGTGCCTTTTCACATGAGAGGACAGCACAGATGCTTGTGTGACTTCCACTGGTTCACAGACTTGCTGGCCTGAATCTTTTTCCCAGCCTACAGATGCTAGTCCTTTTTAGTTTCACCCAGTCTTACTGTAATTCTGAGCAGTTCATGGTATGTCCAGCCAGTCCTGCAATTTCTGACAATCACTAGAAATTTTGYAAGTGACCCAATGTGTGTTTGTTGCGATCCCAGTATTAATGGGCTCCAAATTTCATTCAGCCTCTATGAACTATAATAAACAGTAGGAACAAATAGCAACCAACAACGCAATGCTACAGAGACTAAAAGAGGAATTTTGAGATAGAAGCCAAATAGGTGCCAAACATCATTCAGTCACCGAAGAGGAACTGGTGGTCCCTGTATGGATCAGAGCCTAACCATCCCCAAAACGCAGATGTCACAGAGTTGGAATGCAGCTATCCAATTCAAGAGAGAACAGTTTAAACTGGAAAAGAAAAAGAACACTGTGCCAACAGTGACTGCAGGGCAGTTTAGACAAGCAAGTGTGATCACTTGTAAATCAGGATGGAATAMCAGGATGAAATGCCTCTCTGTTTACAAAGAATGCCACAGGATCCAGATGGACAGAATTCCATTAGAGGCCCTGTTTCACATGTATTCATCACCATATAGAAATGCAGTGAAGAAATGCACACATAATTACTTGCAACCACTCATTTCAGTGATTTAGATAACAAAACATTTACCTGGAAAACTGATAACAATGCACAAACATAAGGATGCATAATCTTACATGAAACAACTGATTTTCACTGAAGACTTGGTCCATCATTATACCAATGCTCAGGGTTAGAATCTTACATCCTCCCTAGGTAACCTTTCCTTATACTTTCTTTGAGTTTCAAAGTTSCTGACAGAATACTTCATGCAAAAGTTGGAAATTAAAGAACTATATTTTTTGTGGTTTTATGAAAGAGCAAAAAACAGCTTTACAATAAAGGTTACACTTTATCATTCTGCCACGCTTCAGCAGAAGTAATGAGGACTGTCAAGTAAACCATCTGATTTCCCCCACCCTCAATAATGGTTTATTACACATCCTTGTTTAGCATGAAATAATTCTGTGAAAAATAAACCAAGCATGAATCTTATTTGGGTTACAGAAAGGTCTGMATCATTTATAACTGAATTAATTGCTAGAAAGGCTTATGAGCAGCCAATTAGTAATATTTGTATTTGGAACTGCCAGTTGGCCCAGAACTGAAAATGAATATTAGTTTCGACATAAAGACTGTAGTGTTCACAGATAAAAAACATTCAATCAAAATCAAGAATATCCTTGAGAATTACTGTCTTGTATGGAAYGTGCCTGATAACTGGCCAGATAATTCTATTAGCCAAAACTGCCTAAGATATTTCCCGACTGCTGATTCAAAAACTGATTCTGCATTCCTCATACAACATCCTGAAGTCTTGATTTTTGTTTGCACTCTCTATAAAGTCCTGAAAGAGTGGGAGGAAAGAATGGGGCCACACATGAAACCTATATAGATGCCAGCAAACTGTTCATTTGTGTCCGTTAGATTTCCACATGCCTTTTGAGGACTTCCATTTTCCCCACTTGGTGTTCCGCTTTCCACAAGCGGTAAATGAGTCTCAAATTCATTTGGATTATCTTGAGAACTATAAGTAAATTCTGCACATCACCAGGTAACAAAAGCAGTATAGCAATGCACTGCATCTGATGTCCTCTAGAAGCATCCTTTCAAAGACTATTAAGGAAAACACACCCATTCAGTCATCACTGCTTACAGTATGAGAATATGGGCTAGGATGAGGCTATACATAACAGCTACCAGGCGGTAGTAGATATGGTAGATAACGGCTTCCAGAGGGACAGTATCACTCTCCAATTATTCTTCTTTCCTCCACATCCTCTTCTCAAGCTGAATGTAGCCCAGAAGAATAGGGCACCAGAGGAAATTCTGCAATTTCTGGAAAAGGAGTGCAGTTTTGAGCTGCTTCTATAACTGAGCAAAGACTGCTCCCTGGGAGCCTTATATTTGCTTTGACTTGTTATCCTCCCACCACCCGAGTCTGACAAGACTCAGCCCAAAATTAAATATGAGAAGAGAAATAAAGAGATGGAGAAACACAGAAAGAAGCTACCACAAAATAAAAGGGAAAGAATAAACATAGACAAAAGAATTCCGTACAATCAGAAACTTGTGTGTTAGGCAAGCATCTCTGAAGGAGTTATTCTGTAGCTCCTGGTCAGAATATGTATTTTGTGAGTTATGGCAATTTCTAAATTTTTCACTTAATAGAAAAGTAAATAATTGTATAACATGTCAAGGCACAATTCTGGGCTGTCCTTAGGCACTCACACTCCTGGACTGTGTGTTTTTCCTCTTTCTTGAATGATTTCTAACAGTGAGCTGTATTTTAAATGTATTCTATGTTCTTTACTACAGACTGTGCTCTCTTTTAGGTTACAAACTTGAGGAGAAGTTGTATAGCCAAAGGGGTTTTTCAGAAATTCAAAGTAACATATTTTGCCCATGAAGAATGCATTCACACTTTCTTGAAGTAAATTACAACAAAATCCTATATAATTAGAGCATAAATTTTAATGTATTTGTACCGGTGAGGAATGCTAGAAAAGGAAGACAGTGGAACATTGTGTAATGCTCAGAGGGGTATTTGAAAGCTTTTAAGTTAAGCATCATTTAAAACAGATTGTAATTAAGGATTTTCCTTTTTTTTATTACATATTAAGGTCTCTAAGAGCATAACTTCCATAAATAGTCAAGAATAAACTACATTCAGACCTACATATAAGCACATTTCTTGGCACAGACAAATGAAAACTGTGATTGCTGACATCTCTTTGAAGGAAGATTTTCTTTTTTTTTTTTTTTTTTTTTCATCTCAGCCCTTGTTTTATTTATATGGCTCTGTACACTTTTTTATTTTTAATTATCCTAAGGAAAAGAAGGGGTGGAGGGAAAGCGATCTTTGTTTTCCAACTGAGACAGTGAAATACATTCCAAAGCTGCTTTTGTTTTTAATTTACAGAAGCCCTCATGTCTAATCTACTAAGCCAACAAATAATCTGTTTGCCAGGTTTTACATGAGAGTCATGAAAAGTGCATACAATTGCTGACTTTATTCTTTTTTAGGATGCGGATTCATTCTCTGCCATAAACTTGAAAAGATCCTTTTGGAGAACTTTTCGCAATGAATTTATTTTTAACTACGCATTTTGTTTCCCAGGAGTTATTTCRTTTTTACCCAGTCACTTAAGTATCTTTGGCTCTCTTTTCCTTAATAACAACAAAAGCATTGTGTTCGCCTATCTGAAAGATAAGATAGCCAGGTCTGTGCCCTTGCTCATGAAAACATGTTTAAAAGCAAAAAGAAGGGTATCGAGAAATATGTTCCCCTTTTGAAAAAAGGTACAGAGCAGATGAGCACTCCCACATATTTCCATACACAGGAAAAATTACAATTTTTATCCCTCTGCTCTTTTAGAATTACCCTATATCTTACTCTTCCTAATATTTAAGGTGAATCTCAGTATTTAAAATCTTAATGTGTATCTTGAGATCCACCAAGAAATTCCATGCAATTATGGGGGAAAAAGTGGAGAGAGCAGGACAGCAACACAAAAATATAATGTCTCTACACTGCTGTAAATACCTTCTGAGAAATTCATGTATACAGGCAAGGCAGAAACACTGTTTTGCAGTGAGATTTTTGGATGGTATGACCTACCACAAGGAAATTTCTTCTGATGCGGAGGAGTACACCACCACATTTTATTTACTTCCCCTCTCCCCATTCTGGTACATCTCCTCCACTAGACAACTATAAATCTAGCACAGCAGTATCAATGAACTTTAAGGACAGAAAGAGCACTACTGAGCTACCTGCCAGCTTCCCCAAAATTAAGTTTTGCTGGGATTTTGTAGTGGTTTAACCCGGCAGGCAGCCAAACGCCATACAGCTGCTGGCTCACTCTCCCCCGCCCCCGCAGCGGGACGGGGAGAGAATTGAAAAAAAAATTCACGGACTGAGATAAAGACAGTTTAATAGAACAGAAAAGAAAGGAATAATAATAATAACAATGGTAATAATATATTAACGATACAATATATGAAATGAGTGATGCACAATGCAATTGCTCACCACCCGCCAAGACAATAGCCAAAGCGATCACTCCTTCCGGGACCCCTTCCCCCCTCATTCATATACTGGGCATGATGTCACATGGTATGGAATACCCCRTTGGCCARCTGGGCTGGCTGTCCYGGCTCTGCTCCCTCCCAGCCTCTTGTGCGCTTGGTAGAGCATGGGACTATGAGAAGTCCTTGAAAAGTAGATTACCTAGCAACAACTAAAAACATTAGTGTGTTATCAACATTCTTCTTATACTAAATMCAAGACATAGCACTAGGAAGAAACTTAACTCTATCCTAGCCAAAACCAGGACAGATTTTCACAGGCAATGCCAGGGCTCAGAATGCATTGTGTTCCTCCAGAGATGCTCAATTGTCATTTGTCCCTCTCCTTCTCTTAAAGGATATGGGGCTTGAACTATGCTGAAGCAAGTAAGACAACTAATATAGTTCTTGTCTTAAAAATGGCCCATTTATTGACATCTTAATAAAGGGTATTGAAACTGTACTTAGAAGTGGAACTTAACTTGGAGAGAAAAGGGATCAGGATGAAAAATGTTCCAGGTAAAACACTCTTCTGCTCCAAGATGTACATCTTACCTTCCATACAGTTACTCCATCCACAGGTACAATCCTTTCCACTTCATGCATATTCCCAGAGCATTGTGCTGAATGCTACAAAGATCTTGGCTATATGACTTTAGATAGACTGAAGCAAAGAAAATGAACAAGGAAAGGCAAAGAGAGTTCAAATAGACATAAAACAATGGCTGACACAACCTTTTTAATATGCTAGACATGTGAACAAGAATTTTGGGGAAGTGCGTTAAGTATTACTAACAATTTAACTGGGCTCACATCTATTTTGTTTGTGAATACACGTGAAGGATGTTCGGAGTCCCAGCCTTTGGGAGGTAGTCTGTCACTTAGGTCAACTAGAATAAAGGTATCCATTGTCTACCAGCTGTAGGCAAAACGCTTTGGCCATAGCTCTTACTGCAGAATTGTGGGTGTAGCCAAATACAGCATTCTTCAGTTCAAAACAAATAAACTAGTTATTTGTTCAAATTTCTTCAAAGATACACTAGTAAATAGAACTTCACAAGCAGGTGTTGATTTTCGATACATTGCAGAGTGAGCAGATGAAAATCTTACCATTTAATTTTATGGCTATGAATTCTCATTTCATTCAAGGGGCTTATTTTACCAAATACCTTCCATCTACTTTTTTCATGTTGAGTTCTGTATTAGTGTACAAGTCAACCCACTCTCATGCTAGTCAGAAAATAGAGAGATATTCTGTGCTAGTGAGTTTCAGAATTTAGGTTTTCATAATTTTTTTAAACCATCATAACAGATGCAGATTTTCAAATTTTGTTAACCAATTTCATGAGAAAAAACAACCCACAATGCAGAATCAAAATGTTTTCTTACTTTGTCTACCTATACTATTTTCACAAGTCCCTTTTACTCAAAGAGATTTATTATCTGTATTCACTGGGTCCTTCTTGCAGAACCATCAGTGCCCCTTCACAAAGTAAATCCTTTTTARAATCTCCATCTCTCAAATACCTTCCTCAACTCTCTTGACTGAAATAATGAGATGCAAATTCCTCCTCAGACCCACATATTGTCATGGAAGAAAACCTCCATTCAAAGTAATTTGAACCTTGGACGGCATGGAGTCAGAATGTGAGCTTAGGTATCCATCCTCCTTCTCCTGTTTACCTCCACAGCAGAGCAGCCTCAAACAATGGTGATGGCTCTGGCATAAGGAGAAATCGCCGAAAAATCCTCTTAATGAAGGAGAACGGTGGCACAGGGAGAGTCAAGCTATAGGTTTAAACATGAACAACTCAAATACATGGCATTGCCACCATTCCCCGCAAGTACTGTGATAACTAAGAAAACTTGCATTGTGCTGCAATTCCCCTCTATTGCATCCTTCATCCAATGTAGTGTAGTAAAATTAAGATGGAATGATTACAAGAAATTGGTTTGSAGACAAAATGAGTTTTCTATCACATGCTGCCATTAATGATGCATTTGCCAGTGTTCAGCAGCTCCCAGGCCACACTTATATCCAAAGACAGTTTAAGAAAGTTATGCAGCCTCCCCCCCTCCCACCCACCACTTCTGGTCAGGCTGCTATGTCTTTCATTTAATTTTTTGGTTTTTTATCTCCTGCCTTTACATACCCCCTCGAGGCACATGTTCTCCAAAGTGAGAACCACTCAAATATAATTTACATTACCCCACAGAACATTGTAAAGAGGCAAGAAAATTGTCAAGCAAGGTGACAAGATTCACACCAAAAATCATTTTGTAAACTCTCTGAAATGTTGTGACAACAAACCCAGAGGAAGAATTCTACTTCCTCAGCAGCCAATAATGGAGAAGGTGACAGGAGAGCAGAAAGGGAAAATGAAGACTCCCACACACACTTGGGATGCTTTTCAGATCCTCAGCTTTGTCTATACTTGGCTGCTAGATGATTTATGATCACTAGTCTCTATTGCCAGTGCAACTGTTCACTTTAATTCTGCATGTTCTTTGATGAGTTGGTTGCATTTTCACAGATGCTATCATCACACTTTTAATCATCTGTTTGAATTGTGCTGTTACTATACTATGCTGCCAGCCAGCCCTTCTATACTGAAATGTCCAATACTGATGAATAGTGCAACTGCCTGAAATCAAGTCTAGAAACCCCTTTCTTAAAATGTTTCTTAACTGAGCATTGCTTTGTAGGGAGTGATTATTCCCAAGACCTGATGAATCACAGAATCATTTAGGTTGGAAAAGACCTTTAAGATCATCGAGCCCAACCATTAACCTAACACTGCCAAGTCCACCACCAAACCATGTCCCTAAGCGCCACATCTACATGTCTTTTAAATACCTCCAGGGATGGTGACTCAACCACTTCCCTGGGTAGCCTGTTCCAACRCTTAATAACCCTTTTGATGAAGAAATTTTTCCTCTTATCCAGAGGAAACATGATGGAAAGAATAAGTGCCCAAAGTGGCAAATTAGGGTATGAACTGATGACTGCAAACTACAGTTAGCACAGCTTAACAAACTCCCACTTACTAGATGAATTGTATTAACGGACCACAGCATAATTCTGCTGTTGCAGAGGAAAGTAGATTACTTTAAACCGGTTGTTAGTTTGAATCATGACATTCTAATACATAATACCTCTTACCTTGGAATTACAGTAGGTTAGAAGCATGCACACGAGCATTTAGCAGCAACTCCTTAAGCTGCAAAAGTCCAGTTACTTGCCTCTCCCTGTTCTCTAAATTTCTACCCTAATTTGTTGCAAATCAGTCCTGGATCACAATTTCCATTATCCTAAAAGCACTCACGGTTCTCAAGTGTGCTTTACGCAAATAAACAGAAATATCATGTCAAATTTTCAGCTGTAAATTGTCATCCACAGCAGTCAATGGGACTAGATCAACTGTTTCTGCTTGTAAGATGAGACCAACGTGCACACACCTGCATCTGTGCTCAGGCCTGGTCTCCCAAGTCATTCAGACCTATTTGTCCCAAGGGACCTACCGGAACAGTAGGAGCTTCCTCCCTGCTTGTGCACCAAATTTCCTTTGCAAGAGAATCCAGGTGCATGAGGGGAATGTGCATCACATTGCATTCTGAGTCCCAGTTAAGCTGGGAATGCCTGCGTCCTGGAGCACAAACACAGCCAACAGTATCTTGAAAAAAACTAGCCAATACATTCAAGGCTTTGAGGTTTATTAACAGATAYGAGAGACTGCCAGCTCAGGCTGAAAAGTAACACATTCAGCAGTGCTCTACAGGAGATGGTAGATTACACAATTTCTGTTGCTTTATTTTACCATACGTAGTTCACTCTGAGATCCCAAACTTTGATTTGCTCAGCACTGTATTTTATTTCTACAGCTCCACTAACTGACAATGTTTAAATGAAACCAATCTCCTCCCACAAGTAAGCACAGAAGCCTCCAAAATTATTTTAGAACAAGAAACTGGACACAACAGCCTCAAGCTTAAGGAAGAGTTGTAATCAGGAAGGATAGTCTCATTCAGATAGCATCTAACATTTTAGCAGATCTGGTAAAAAGCCAAAGTTGGCTGTAGCACTCAAGCTTTTCCATCAGAAAGGATTTCTKCCTGATATTAGGAATTCAGTGCATACTCCTCCCCTCCAATGAGTCATGAGAAGAGACTTGGGACTCCCCTTTACCTCTCCTTCACTGACATGGACGCTCCTGCTAAGCCAGGGTAATATTGTGTCACATGAGGCAGCATGTGAGTAGAGAAAGGAAAGGGATTACTCACAGATATGAGGCTTTTCATTAGAAGAAACCCACGGGGACACATGCAGGAGGTACTCTAATCCCTGTACCCAGCTGCAGAATAAAGCATATCAGGCATGAATATTTCTGTGTCTACTAGAGTACAAACCAAAAAGAGCTGTACTTGTGAGATTAGAGCAGAGAGGACAGACTACCTTGAGAACCAATGACAATAAACATCAGCTAACCATAAAATTTACTACTTTTTTTTTTTTTTTAAMCCTTTTGTTCACTCTTCACTCAGGGTACTCTTTAAAAACTCTTACTTCCCATAGCATTTTTATTAGCTCAGATCAGAGTTTAACCAATTGATCATGCTTTCACTGTTTCTGAAACATAGATGTTATTGTTTTGTGACTTTTTTAGAAATATATTCTTAACATACTTACATACTTGTATAAGAATATGTTTCTTCATAACAATTAGTATTTAAAAAATGTACAGCAGCTTGAAATCCTGTTTAAACCACAGAATGTATAGCATGTGGACAGTGACAGGACAAACTCCTCCATGCTGTTCTCACCTGCTGTTTATCCTTCCATGTTTTCAAATGCTGGTTTCTCCACTGAAAGCTATAATGCAAGTGACAGTTCTGAGAAGCTCATGGTTCTGCACAAACTGTTAAATGTTCATGATCACCAGCACAAAGTAACTGAGGATCCTATTCCCCCACACGAAAACTCATCCTGGCCGAGTCAAAGAGCTGTCCCATATTGACTTGGACTGAAACTACTGAATTCTGAATATGAACAAAAGGCTATGAATTGTTACCCTGAGTAACGTCAAAGAGCCTAGAAAGTAAGCAAGTGAAGCAGGTACTATATATCATAAGGCAAACAGTATAAGCTGAACAACATAAGGTGAAGAATTGTTCAGCTTCTCATAAATATTTTTCTCATTTTAAAATCAGAATTGTTGCTGCCTTTTTAATCTTATGAAAGTTTTAGGGGCATGATGCTCTGTGACACTCAACGGGAAGCCAACTCTTTTTTTAGCTCGGGTAAGAATGGCACTGCTGTGCAACCACTTTGTGGCCCATGTGAAAACATCTAAGCAAGGCACAGAGAAATCAGTCTTCCTGCTTTTAAACACCACTCTCATTAACAAAAGCATCTGGAGCTAGTCTGGTACTAAAATACCCTCATAGGGAGATCACACTGCCTACGTGGCACTAAGTAAATACTTCTGTATCACATTTGTTTCAGAGCTGACAAAAAAACAAAACAAAACAAAAMACACACTTAAATCCCCCTTCCCTCACTCTCAGTTATCAGCCACCACCTTATCAGTGGCACCATTACAACTGCTTAGTAAACTAGTTCACTGAAAAGATCTGGCTTAAAGTAGCTGGGTTGAGATGGAGGTGGGACACTTGCTTTGTTTGTTTCTTTAACTGAGGACAGCTCATCAGTCCAGCTTACAGTGTGGTTGTACAGAGATGCATAGACACAAGTAACAGGGCAGGATAAATTCATGCCCTGGCATTGCTGTAAGTGTTGCGACAGTGAAGCAAGCCCATTAAGGAACTACACTTTCTACATACCCTAAGGAGAGGCTAAGGGGCTGTAGGAGCAGTTTGGATACTAAGAAAAACAGAACACTGCATTTTTATAAAATCTATTCACTTAGCACTTATAACACTTTACACACTACATCAAAATACCCAGGATACTACACTGGAGCCCATTCTCTAACTTAACAGTATAACTAATAGCAGGACCCCAATCTACTCAATGAATGAGTCCTCCAAAGTGTAGATAGGGAAACAGAGCACAGAGGAATGAAGTTTCCTGAAAACAGAAGTACAGCTAATGACAAAACCATTCTTGCAGGCAATCCCAGGTTCCTAGTGAGTAGAGAGGTGAAGCCCTAAATTATTCTTTAAGGAAGTGAATTTACCAGCCTCATAGCTTGAGGATCTATTCATTATGTCCCTTGACTGTCTCCCCTTAGCACTCCATAACCAACCTCACATTTCCTCCTTTAGTCTCTTACCCCTCCTGCTCCATTATCCTACTTGTCATGTCTCCAAAGCAGGAGCCCTTATCCCATCCTTTCCTGACTCTGACTACCCCATCTACTCAGCATCTTTTCCTTTACCTCCCAACCCCCCTGAATATATACAACATATACAAGGAATTGTATCACATTATCTAGTGATAAATACAAGATAGCTTATTCTTTTTCAGGACAACCAATGCAAGGTAGCCTGATATGATAAGGCTACCCAGGCTAGTCTTCCAAGACTCTAGGCAGTCACTTTGACTGCTAATGTCAAAGACAAAGCCTGTGTGTTAATGAAACTAGAAACTACTGCCTTATCTCATGTGGTGAATTCCTGCTTTGCTAGGTCTTGGAATGAAAATTAAAGACTCTGTAATCAGAACTGAAAGGTATAAAATCAAACRCCCTCATACCATGTACTTATTATTTAGTGGCCCGGACCACTAACTCCAGGAGCTGTTTCCAAGCACATCTCAGTGATGACACACTGAATTTCCTGGCTGGGGGGGCAGAGAGGGTGAAGGGGATATTTTCCAGCCCCTCCATAACACGCACACACTTTCCTCACGTGTTCCTCCATCACGTATTTGAGAAGTAGAACCTGCATAGTAACTAAAGGCTTGGTATATTCAGTGGAGATTAAAGGCTGCATGTTCAAATAGGCACTAACTTGGGTGGGTTGGTCAAATTCTCCCTACAGTTGCTTTATTCTGGGAACCCCACAACGGAGAAAAGAATTCTTTTGATATTCACATTTCAAAGAGCACACTTTTGTGAATATTTTCAATAGAAGATGATAGCGCTACTGATTTATATAGACTGTGTATAAACCTACACATGCATATGCACAAACATACATGCACAGCATATACATATGTATATGTAGAACTATCTGTAACAAAGGAGGAGAGCTTTCATTTTGCCTTTTGTGCTGCTCACTCCAGGAATCTATCCTTGATCTTGAAAGAACTGATAGTTTATAATGAATACTTTTCCAGCTTTCATGGCTGGCATCAAGGAAACACCTGGGAGTAAGATTTGTTCACTGTGGTTTTGTGTGTTTCTTTTTTAAACATAGTTACTGTGCTGTTTGCCTCTAATAAACATTTTTATTGTGTTTAAATATTTTATTGGTTCAGGCAAAAACAAAACAAAAGAAAACAAACAAGTAAACAAGAGGGTCTGCTGTGCTTCTGCAAGTGGAAAGAGACCCTGAAAGGATAAAGAAACTGGGCCAAAGTCAGGAGATGGGGCACTGACTGTACTACAGATTAACTACACATGACATTTAATAGTGCCTCATTTTATCTACATAGAAAGAGAGATTTAGGAAAATGGCAATAACTCGCAGGAAAGCCCTGACTCCTATTTAAAGTACTTGCATGGTCCTCAGAATCTTTCTACTACACTTTCTACTTTCTACTATATTCACCTCCACGACTACCCTGTGAAATTCAGAATATAGTCTTCTCATCTAACAGAAAGGAACCAATGTATTAAGAGGCTAAATGATCTACTGAGGTGACAACAGAAATTTCTTGCAAAGCTCCAAGAATCTCACATAGAAGATACTAACATTTTGAAGTACAGCATATTTGGTTGCATCAGTTTAATACAAYAGATATTAATCCCAGAAATAATATCAAAAGGAGGATAAAATACCAGATGTATAGCACAGTAAACAGAATACTTGAAGGAAAAATTTAAAGACACAATACCCCATTCATCCTCTTTTAAGGAACCAAGTCAGCACAGTCAGATAACATTCACATTCTATATGGATATGGTCAGACTTCCTTTGTCATTATGACATTCCTCCCTCCTTTCTTTCTGTGTATTTGTGTGCTTGAGATTGAAAACCTCCTTGAATCTAGGTACTAGACTTAAAACTGCCTATTTCCAAGATCTGAACTATTTCCAATAACAACTACTGTTCTACGTAAGTTATAGAGATTAGAACTAGAGCTAGCTGAAAAGGTATGATGTATTTTAGGTGATCTGTTTTCAAATGCTTTTGACTAGTTCTGTAAACTGAATAGGAAAATAAATAAAATTTATGTGAAGAATCAGATACCTCACAAAATCAAGAACATCTGTTCCACAGGTACAGGCTTTGTTATTCAATCTAAATAGAGACCTTGTAACAGTTAAAGCCCTGGTTTACTATCTTCTTCGTATGTTTGAAAAAATAATGTTCAATAGTCTTAAAACACAATTAGCGAGCGAGGTCTTATTCTATCACCTCTTTGCAAAAGGATAAATTCCACACAGGGTAGAAACCAGTGAAGAGTCAGTCCCTTGTTCACATGCAGATTAGCAGGAAGAGGCTACTTCAAGGCCACTGAAATGCTTACATGAAAGCATTAGTGCTTGTKTGGGCAGATTAAGAAAGCAACTATGGAGTCTGTAAATCTCAACAYCCCCTCGTAGTCTACTGCTCCAGCTGAGCATGGAGAGGAATAGCAGTTTGCAGGACGTTTTTGCTTCCTGTGATACCCTGCATTTTAGTCTAGCCCATCTCTGGAAAGAAGTTTCACTGGAAGTTCAATCAATTCTACAGTTTCAAATGTGTTTTCAAACCAGCATACATGAAAAGGGGAATAAAGGGGAGCTTCTAATTCTGTCTCTTTATGAATACTTATGAAAATATGCAGATCAAAGCCTCTTCCTCTGCAAGTAAATTTCAAGCCTCCTGTAGGACTCAAAGGAAAAGTATTAGAACTCATTTTATGTTTCAGTTAGCATAAAGCACATGGTCTCACAACAGGCTTTTCCCTAATTTGCAGGGAACTACTTCAGAAATGGAGCAAGCAGTCTAAAGAGGGCCCTTCTCCTGCCTCCACAACAGGGGAAAAGGGTATCAGGCATATAACATTCAAGCTCTCTCTGTCATTACCTTAACAACCAGCTCTAGCTACCTTATGCACATGAAAAGTATACTTAAAGAGAGAAATGACCCTAGGTTAAACATAACCTCCTGAGCTCTCTCCTTGCTAAAGAGAACATCAACCAGCCTGGTATCTCCTAGAGCGCTTTTGACTCCAGAGTTATTGATCATACTGAACATTTGTTCCAACACAGTGGTTTCAGGTCACAACTCTTCCCAATCACCGCCATTTCTCCTGGAGAAGAGTCATTCTGTTGCTAAGGGACTGACCACGATGGAGAAGTTCTATGTTCAATACTCAGCTGATCTAAAATGGGCCTGTCAACACAGGCAAATATATTTGACCTGAGTTCTCTTCCTGAACTCCCMGCTGTCCAGAACCCAAGCGGTCATGTTAGCATAGGGCAGTGTCTTAGCTACCATGGCCATTCTCCTGAGGATGAGCTCCTCAGCAAAGCATTCTGGCACAGGGAGAGGGCTGCACCAGCATGGATATAACAGCTTCCAGGCCAGCACTAGATAACATCTCCACAGCAAGGAGGGCAGGCTGAGGACCATGATGAACCCACCTAACTCAAAAAGTCATATGACCCTTTCCTGCACCATCCTTTATCTTTCCTACTCACATATCTGTTAAGAAATTTGGAGAAAAAGAAGTTATGTGTACAATGTTTGCTCTGTATGCAGGACAGAGCTGCAGTGGCTACTGAGTTTTGATCTTTTGAGTGAAGTTCTCTTTCCAGAGAGATAGAAGTAGTACCACAAGATAACCAGGAAAGGAACACAAAAAAATTGATTTGGAAATACCTTTTTGGATGCTAGTCAGAAGCAAGAAARAAAATACGATGAAAGAAAGTAATTAACTGAGACTTAATTAAGAAACTTCCTCTGCTTAGAAGGAGGAGAGTTTCTGTTAGTGGGGAGAAGTTAGTTTTGAAAAACACCTGCACCTGTTAAAGAGTACTGCAAAAGGAGAACAGAACACTGACTTATTGAGAGAGCACCTCCCAGATTTCAACACCTGCCCAGGTCCCTGGGAAAGCCACTGATAACAACAGTTTTGTATTGACACARAACTAAAAAACAGGCAGCGGTTCATTTATTCTGTTCTTTGTCTCATTTACATAGGTTGTAAATGCTGAAGGGGCCATCTCTTATTAGGGATTTGTGCAGTGTCTAATACAATAGACATCTGAACACAGCAGGGCCTTTAAGAACTATCTCATGTTTGAAGTACATTCAAAAGTATATTGTTCCATGCTATGTATGTCTCCCAGAGCTTATTACAGTGAGAGCTAAATAACGAATCATGATCACCAAGCACAATTTAGTGTCAGAAATGAAGGGGTCAAGAAAAGTATCTATTGATAATTGCCTGTCTTCCCTCCTTCCCTACATAGATTACCAATAATACAGTGTGTGGGAGAGGGAAGAGGAAACAAAAGCTAAACTTGTTTTGGTGAATAAATAACAGCAAAAAGCTCCTAAGAAATCTCAGTCTAAGTTCTGCAGTCCTAAATTGCCTACAAAAAAGTTTCCATAAATTGGCATTAATGAAGAACAATCCTATTGTTTTCTGTGTCAGGAAGAGCCACCTTTTCTAAGTGAGAAATGCACGACAATCTAGAAATCCTATTAATAACACTAGAGTCCTGAACTTTAATGTATTAATGAATGGACGTGCATCCATGCTGTAATCATGAATTTCAGCACTGCCTTTGATGCTTCATTGGGCACAAAGCTCTTACAACATGTTTGAAGTGTCTGGCTGTGTAATAATGATTTATAATTCTCTTAAACCAAAGCAAAATTTGCTAGTAAAAATCATTTTTGAAATAAAAAATAAATTGTGACTGGAGGGTCTGGGTTTGTTTCAAAAAGAGATCACCCACAAGCAGCAAATTATTTAAAAAGCCACTCGTTCTAGTGTTTTGAGATAGGGAGCGTACAACTCAATTTCAAAGTACTGTTAATTAAGACCAGTTTATTAAAATGTCAATCTTTTTAACCAAAAAATTCTCTACCATGAATACTAGCTGCAAGTTCCTTTATGTTCAACTTCTCATGAAGAAAATTATTTTTCCTCATACCATATATTCAGCTTTATCCCTTTTCCTACTCTTCCCACCAATATCTTCTGTCAGGGTTTACTTGAAGAATAAGTGGTCTTTGTATGTCTGTTAGATTACTGCTTCCCCCCGCACTATCAGAAAGGTCTCTCAATTACGTTAAAACAGCTGTGCTTGGCATTAAAAAAAAAAAAAATAATCTTAAAGTTTCATGAATTTTCTTTCTCCCTTTCCAGCTCAGTCCAACACCCACCAGAGTCAATGAAAAGAATATTTTTTACTTTACAACAATGTGGAATGTGGATCAGGCCCGTATTTGAAATTAATTTCATAGCTTTATTATTGCGAGTGCTTCCATTCCAAGACTTCTTTCTCAGAACGTGTGAGGAAAAGGGGTGGACAGAAACGAACTTGGCAAGAGTACGTCCTTATCACTCAAAACAGTTATTTTTGCAAAAAATATTTAGCAGAACAGTCCAATATTAAAAAAAAACAAAAAAAAACAAAAAAAAACAAAAAAAAAACCAAAAACACCACCACCAAACCTGCAAAGGAAGAAAGAATGGACACAATACAGCTGGAAACATCCCTCTGTATTCCTCTCAGGAACTTGGAGCCAAAGACAAGGGGGGGGGGGGGTGTTGGAAAAACAACTTAACTTTCCTCAAGTTCTTCCAAGTCCTCACACCAAATAAAGGGTTTTATTTATTCTGCTAAATACTGTCATTCCTTCTTTGAAAACATAGTGGCTGTGAAAAGTGTTATTGAGACAGACGATCAACTGTTTAAGGTACATGTTGTGGCTGATCTGCTCATGCCAGCTGTGGAGCCAAGCAGAGTGATTCTGCCCTGGTCTATGATAAGGTCTCTTCTGCTTATGCTAGAACAGAAAGAGGAACTGAATTTCTTTCCAGGTAAGCAGCCTTTAACCTTATGCAGCACTCACATGTGGCTGCAATCATACCCATTGTAGGTAGACTTATGATAAATTTAGTTCAAATGTTAGCAAAAGTGAAGAGCAAGGTGTCAGCTTCTCTTGAGACAAGCACCAAAAATGGTTAGGCATTCACAAAAGCACAAATACCATGTAATGAAGAAGCTTGTAAGCACCTGAAATCACATCCTAGGTGTCACCATTAACAGTGGTCAGTACACAGACAACTGAGACTCTTCTGGCTCTTTTGCAGAGTAATCACATGTATTCTTTAAAAAAAAAAAAAAAAAAAAAAAAAGGTGGTTTTTGTTTTGCTGTTTGGTTTGGTTTTTTTGTTTAAAGTTTTCATCAGGATCTTCGCCATGTGGCCCAAAAGAAATTGTCTGACTGTTACAGAGTTAAAGCAAAGAGGATATCAGTATAAAAATATAAAATACATAACAAATAAATCAGAGAGCATGTGCGCACGCTAGCTGGGCAGAAAGGGCCAACAGGGCAGTCCTATCCTAAGCTAAACTGACCCTGCAAACCAAACTGCATCAAAATTCTGGCATGAAGTCTCAGAATACGATTACTCTTTTCCCAGCATTTGGAGACGGGGGGATTCTACCCTAAGTTTTGGACTGATTTTAGATTTAGAYATTGATTCAGTTGTGTTCCTTAAAATTATCTTCAATTATATATGCCTTAAACTGGAAATAACAACCTGGATTTTTAATTGCAAAGTAAAAATTATTTCCTCACTTTTCCTTGAAGTGGTGGGCTTCTGTTTTTAATGTTTGTGATAAACATTAGGATTCCTTTTCTTCCTCAACCTTTACAAGGAATTCCTTTATTTTTTTATTTCAAATGAAGCTGTGTTCCTGAAGGAGTTACTGCAAAGCAGAGGCAACAAGCAGCGCTTCTAACTATGTCTACAGATTCTGGCTGAATGAACTCCAGAAATCCAAGCAGAAGACCAAGAGTGAAGATCATCTGTGGCACACCACAGAGGAAGAAATCCCTATTCACTGTCATTGTGAACAAGAGTATTACACCTTCCGTTTTAACTTGCCTATAAATCATTGGAAAAAGATGTGTGCTAGGATATGCCACCATAAAGAAAATTATGCCAGGAGGAAGGCATTTCCTAAGACCTCACTAAGCTGAGACAGAAGGACAACCACCTTTCTCCCCGTTAAGACTCAGGATATTATCATGCATGTTTGAGAAATACACTTTGCATAAACAGAGCAAACATCACTCCCTTACTCATTTTTGTCTTTTCTTCCTTGATTCTTTGCCTCAAGAAAAAGATGAAAGAACAGGATCCCACTGCTTAGCTACATGTTTATCCCCCCCCCCCATCAGCTCATCTTTCCACTTGTTCCTGTTATTAGCACAAACCCTGAACCTGTCTTACAGTTCCGCTATGGGGACCCATACAAATTCACTAGAACTACAGGCAACTTGTCAACTCCTCTTCCTATTATAAAATAGTACAAAGGCCTCGACATGTTATCCTGTACTGGCAATGGGAATCTTGCTGTTCATTTTAGCAGAACCCCCATTTTCATGAATCAAAGATATGCTACAGCTTTTTAAATTATGTCCTGTAATACAAAGAGGCTTTCCTTTTTTCATCATCTGCACATATAGTTTTCAGATTAAATACTGTGAAAATACAGTAGACCTGTGACCCTCTACAGCACTAACCACTGACTTTTGTTCCCCAGAAAAAAATATTATTAATCAACAAGGTGAGCCATAGCACTCCTTTCAGCTTTTTCATCAAAGGAATAGAAAGATTTCATGAAATCATAAACATAACTGTCCTGTCAGCCAGYAGAATAGTGACTGATTCCACATGCTCTTAACCTCATTGAGCTCTGATGTACAATTTGATACAGCAAACATCTCCCCAGTAAACTCCTCATATGTCAAGCCTTAAAGCAGAATATTAATATAACTTTTGGAGGGGGCTATGAAGTGCTACTTCTGAACAGACAAAGAAACCCTTTTAAGGAGTAAGGAATAGTCACACTCAGTGCTAATATATTCACTCAGACATATTGCAAAGTTGTTTGCTGGTATGGCTACAACTATTGCTTTCAACAAAGCCACTCTGAGTAATTTAAGTAGAAAGTAATCCTCAAAAATGTCCTTTTTTATTTTAAAATTTTCACTGTAGAAGTTTATTTTCATGAACAAGTACAAAAAAAGTTGACCTGTAAATTGTTCATGAATATTTTCATATATATAATAATATCTAATATATTAAACATTGTATATAAGTTATTAATATACTATACCTTATATAATATTATAATATATTATATGAAACATATTATGCATGTGTATATGATATTTATATTATCTATTAAACATTGGGTATGTATACCTACAGATATAATGTCATGAACCAAAACAGACTGGAGACGCTCCTATCAAGTTCAGTCAGGACCTTGACACAGCCTACTTTCCTTTAGAGGCAGATGCATCACTTTACTTAAAAGGTGTAACTGATGTCTTCATAACCTATTCAATTACCAAAACCCAACCCCATTGGCCTTAACTGATCTTAATGTAAATTTATGTAAAATGGGTATTGCTGCACTTATGTTCCATACAGATTAAAATCTGATTCTTTAGTATTTGAATCAGTCATATTCAGGTGCAATAACTGTTTCCACCCAAATTTCTGTTTTTTAAGTCATGGAGAAGCATCACAGCACAAGCTCCTACTCTGCTTCCCATGGAAGAAAAAGGACTCTGGTAAACACTGGTTGTTTCAAGGGAATWGATATATGACAGAAGGCACTGAGGAAACAGTCTCGGATCCATCACTGAAGGAAGTATGGTTCTCACTCTTATCTTCTCATTTAAGGAACATGCTATTCCAGATCATAAGTTGTTTAACTAGCTCATATTCTGACAGGTTTTTAGCTTGTAGAGGAAAGAATTCCTTTTCTGCTGATTTCTACCAGGTTTCCTTATACAGACCTTGTTTGCTTGGGCATAGACAGATCTCAGCACAATGTAAATAAATTTTCAAAGTCTGGCGATCTAGCTTCCTCTCACTGAAGTCAATGGGATTCTTGCCCGGGAGAAGTTCTTCAGTCCTTTCACTTTGAGACTAAACATCTCCTGCCTCCACTCTAAGGCTTTTTTCCTTTTTTTTTTTTTTTTTTTTTTTCCCTTCTTTTTTTTTTTTGGAGTAGAAGAAAGCAACTAAATCTGGCAAAATGCCTGATCAATTTACGCTCTAAACCACAGCAAAACACATCAGCTGAAATAACAAGCCACCATTTGCAGAATATGAACTATCTGTAAGCACATTCCCTAAAGCTTTTTATTGAGACAAAAAAAAACACCCAACAAAACAAATAATACATCTAAAATCTGTAGGAAGCAAATGATGCAACTCCTCCCATTCTCACACGATATCATGGCGGGGGGGGGAACAACAAACCACATTAAAATCTGACAAAGATTTTAAGACTAAGTCTTCAGGTACACTTTGCTTCCACTAAAGGCACAAAATTCTATTGCTCATCTTTCCAAAACTTTCTTCATAATACAGTACATTTTTGTTAGCTGCTCCTACATTATAATAAACAYCCACTTTGCAATGACTTTAGAAAATTACTTTTCATAGTTATTATTAAATGAGACATACTAACAGTCCAAATCCTGTTTCACTGCAAGTACCTGCAAGAGACTTTATCTCCATTTGAAATGTTACAAACCTCCGGCCAGTCTAATAGTCAAGCAGCCTGTTTTCCAAAATTAAGGCAGAGCATAGTCTGATAATTTATCCTTTAGAAAGCAAGACATCAGATACAGAATATTTGCTACAATATTCCAAGTTGGCCATATTTTAACATTGCAAGAGATTAACATGCCTATATTCTTGGTGAAAACACAGAGTTTTACCTATCTATATGTTTTAATTTGTGTTTCTGTACATTTAGGTATTTTATATATTCATTTATTTTTATATATTTATGCCACATTTATATGGCATAAATATTTATTTTTATATAGATATATATAAAATCATTCATATCATGGTTATATAAAAAGAAGATGCAGCATCCAAATCCCTTCTGATCATGGTTTAGGCAGGATACTAGCTTTTAATATGAATTGATTAACATCAGTAGAAAGAAGAGAATGAAGACCATTATAGCAAGATCCCTAAATCCAGTAAAATACAGTACTGACATAGTAATCTAACAACTGTAACATTTATAGAGGCACGAAGGAGCCAATCTGCATGAAATCCGATTTGAATACAAGCCATGTTCACACAGAAGTTCAAGTCAATGCAACAGGTTTTACAGAACTAGGATAGCCCTATCTAGATAAAATAGGGATGAACTGGAGGTGCCTTAAAGATGCCGATGTTTTGAAGCCGAATATCACTTGTTTGAGCACCATTAGTCAAGCACAAAGAGACACTGTAAGAAGAGTATACTTAACTGAGAAGTATAATGCAATTATTTATTGGTTAAACACACGTAAAATATAGAGAGGATTTAACAGGCTGTGAAGCCAAGCGGTACTGCTCACCATCCCAACAAAGCAGCTGCACAGTGTTCCCAGGCCAGGCAGGCAATGATCTGTCTCCAGAGCTTCCTAGAAGGCGTTCTCAGCATGGCCAAGTTGCCACCTTCTACCAGCTCCATCGACACAGACTMTGCCCCCTGTTCCCTGCCTTCCCTTTTTCTTTTAGGATTCTACACCTTTCCATGCTGGCTTCTTCCCTCTAGACCACTTAAGCTACTAATGACCCTCTCTCAACAATCATGCGTCTGCCTGTATTTTTCACCTTTCGTATCTCTTCACAGATTTTATCACAGGTCTTCATTAGCAGCTACAGTCCAGATTAAACAGCTATGCTATGTCAGAGCTGCGCCTTGAATCCTTGGTACACAGGCAACTTAGCCCACACATGCAGGGATTAAGTTTACAACAGGAGTTGCAGACATCTCTCTGACAAATCCAAGTCTCCAGTATAAAACAGTCTAGAATTTTGCAGGGATGTAGATGGCAACATTGTGAAATCAGCTTCTTGTTATACACAGCAGCTTTCATGATGGCATGTTTGGTACACTTATATCCAGGGATTACAATGAGGTAACACAATGATAAATCATGTCTCCGACTTCTAAACCAGCTTCTCTTATTGACCTGGGGCCCACTGCCGTTGGACTCTGAAGTCACCTTTATGATGTTGGAAGTTAAGCCAAATAACTCATTCTATAATAGCACATTACAAACATTTTAAAACATTCAGCTGGATCTCACTGTTTGTGGAAAACAGTATCATGTTGTAGGTTTACACCATCTCCAGGAGCTTTTTTTTMAATTGAAGAAGGGAGGATTGTCATGTAATTAAGTGAAGAGAGAGCTAGGAAATTTAAGCAAGGGGCCAAAATCTATCCCAGGCATAGACTCTGGGGGAACGGAGTACTTTATTCACAAGTCCATGCACAGCTAGTATCAAYATATTACTGTGTAGATGTCAAATGAGGACAGACTGGACAGACTTAGCTTCTCCTTACATCTCTGGAAAATGAGAAAAACTACTTCCCCTTTCAAAACAGATACTCTGAGGTATGGTATCTTAACATTTCTTTAACACTTACAGATTCTCAAGTAGAATGTATTGGCACTACATAAGTCAAAGTATTATTCTATTATTACCTATTTAACACCTAGTTAAACATTACTTAACCCACTGGCATAAACCCAATACATCCCCATTAAGTTAAATATTGCTAATGCACTATTGTTTAAATTAAGCACTAGTCTAAGCAGCAGTAAATGTCATTCACTGTCATTAGGGTAAATTGGTTCCCTGGGCAACATACCAGGAACGCAGGTGTCCTGATTACATGGGTCCTCATTAAATACAGTACACTATTTCTTAAAAAAATGGAACTCAAGCTGATTGTGACAGAAAACTCTGCTATTCCTTTTTGCAGCGAGGGAGGATGCACAAACACRACTACCAGAACGTACACGCGCCCATCTCCCTGCAGCAACTCCCAGATCCCTTTACAGAACAATGTTTGCCCATTGTGTCATGGCTTAGTCACAGGCCCTGAGCACAGAAGCAGCTCTACCAAGATAGAGATCTATGCGAGAACAAGGAACTATTGAAGCCAGGCATCCTCCTGCAGAGAGCTCTTTATATGATTGAAACCTTGAAACAGATAAGGCTCCGCACAGATGGAAGTACTGCTCCTATAGTAAATTGTGGGACCAGAGCTTGAGATGATAATCACTTGCTATTTATCAAGGATTGTGTCTTCTGTGAAGACCCTAGTATACCTCAGGGGGCTAAACAGTAATGAGATATACTGTATCCCACACACCTGAAGTATTACAGATCAGCTGTGATAACACATTCATGTTCTTATTGCATTTTTCAGTTACTAATGTGACCAAATAGCCTAAAGTGTATTAGGTTAATAACCATAAAAAACCCCACAGATTTACAAAAATATGCTACTTTTCTTTCCTTTTTAAAAGGAACGCAGGCTTTGAAATGCTAACTTAAGTATTTTTATTTCTGTTCAATAAGGGATTCATGCATTGGACGAGTTAAGAAGTGATAGCAGTGCTGAGAATCACATGGACTGCTCCTGTTAGCAACTCCTTTATGGAACTGAAGGACAGCTGGTGATCCTTGCCTTGAGGTTAGCAATTCAATATCTGTTTTGGTTTTTTTTTCTTGACAATATGAATCCTATACATCATTTACATAATGCAACACACTTGCATTCTTCTGCTGGGCTTCAGAATTTAGATTAGTAACAGAAACATGAGAGACACTGGTTAAACAATATAGAAGTCATCCATTAAAATATTAGTTTTACTCATTGTCCCAGTGCAACCTTTTAAATAGAACATTTTCAGCCCGGAGATGCAGTTCCTTCCACACAGCCCTTTCTAATAAAATTATATGTAGAATGAATGACATYGAGAGGTTTATTGATTCTACCTTCTATTGGTAATGAAAACCAAAGCAATTCATTCTATGGAACCTACAGCAAAGCAAGAACATTATGATTTTAAAATGTGGYTATGCAATAAACATTAAAGATTTGTATGTTAAGAATCAACTACAGAAACTGAAATAAAAAATGGGCTCATGCAAAGAATGAAAGCATTTTACATAAATAAACCATCACACAGGTGCAAATTCACTAGCTGCATGAGCATGTGCACATGCAAAGAGGAGGAGCCTAGGAGGACTATGCTCCTTCATTAGTCATTTCTGAGGCCCTCAGAGCAGCAAGCATCACATGCTAAGATGTCAAAGTGGTGCTCTCCTCCCCTCTCATTCCTCTTAACTAACAAAGCCAATAGTCAGGCAACAAATTTATGACAAAACTATAGTAAACCTTACATGAGAGTTTACTTAGAAGCTTTTATATGAGGAAGAGATGCAAGGAGAAGGGATTCTGAAAGTGACYGCTATGAGTGGGTTTCGATGAAGTCCATTACACTTTGAAAGCAGATATATATGGTAAGTCATTCTACTCGACTCCCAGCACTGCTTGAGCTCTACCAAATGTATACAGTAAGACCACAGAAAAATTGAAAAATTGCTTAGTTTTGGATTTTGTTTTAAGCTTGAAAATCACTGTGCCTTTATGAAAAGATTTGCTACAAGACTCATGAACAACACACCCCCAGTTTTAAGTATGTCAAGACTGGGTAGTGAGTGACAAGAGGGTGCTGCTATAGAAGATCTTACGCATTTTGCCAGTGTCTTAATATGCAGGTAGCTAGATGTTGGAGGAAGTTCCATCTCCCCAGATGCTGGGAAATTATGCTATAAGTTTTAATATATTATCAATGGAATCTAGCATTGCCAAACACGAACATTTAGAAAGCTTAAGCCAAACCATTATCAAATCATGAGATTGAACTAGAAATTGTGAGATTTGAAATATACTTAATATGCATTTCTTCCTACTGACTCATTTCTAAGATTTACATCACTTTCGGATCTCATTTTGAGATATTCATGGACAACAACAAAAAAAGGAAAAAAGGGAGAGAAACAGACAGGAAAAAGAAAGCTTCCTGCCTTCAGAATTAGAGAACTGAAGAAAAGTAGTAAGTGAAGCAGTAGCAGCTGACAGAAGAGCCTGTTTTCCCCAACCAAGTCCTTTAGACTATTTAATTCACCGTTTACAGTGCCTGTAAGGGTGCAATTGCAGTTCACACAGACACATGGGAAACAGTTTGAATGCTGGTAGAAGTGCACTAACATCATACACAATGGGYCAGGCCAGAAGCATTTGGCCAATATTCCAGACGCAGTTTAGCAAACCAAGCTCAGTGCTGCAGTAGTTTTACAGCCATGAGTACTTGAAGTTTTTTTAGTTAAAATTCATTGTAGCTAAGAGACACAATATATATCAAGTATAGCACATTCCATTAATTTCTTATGATTTCAGTTACTTATCTAATTTGGAATAGTCCCTTTTTTTCCTCTTTTTACTTTCAGCTGTCTGATTACAGGAAACTTCTCAGGACAACGTCTTATTTTTTTGTTAATTCCATTTAGGTTTTTTTTTAAATCAGGTATATGGAAAACACCAAGGTAAAAAAGCTAAATCACGAGTGGTGTTTGCAGGTAAATCTCTCTAACAAAACCCAGTACAATTGTGCAAGACAGCTGTTGAAATCTAGTAAGCACTTGCAAAGTTTCCTACATACTGAAGCAACCCACTGCTGTGGAAGGTGCTTGCAAGCAGAGAAGTGGTTGGAATTTTGACCCTTTGCTGAAAAAAAATAGAAAGGTTCGGTTCAAACCACAGAGGCTAGGACTTGTATCATCAAAACATCCTAAAAGTTCAGTACTGATGCAGCCTCTCCCCACAGCATAAATAACAACAGTATTGGTAAAATGTGATAACATAATTTATTTACTAAGCAGAAATCTTAATATAAATACAGAGGTAGCCTACAACTTAAAATAGCAGTTTAAACTCAGACTTCTAGAAACAAACATACATGAGGACCTGCCAAAATAGTCACAGAAATTATTCTACCTGGTTAAACTACTTATAACTTAAACAAAATAAAAAAGAAATAGTGGCTACATAACAGACGATATAACCTGAAAACAAAAAAAAGCACTGGAAGAACAGAAACAGGCAAAAGGACAGAAAGATAAACACATCAGCGTCATTTCTTCAGATCAGGGGAAAAAATTTTTAAAAAGTAGCTCCGATAACCTCTTTCTCAGTTAATACTGTGTTACTGAGCTGRCTCCTCCCACAATGGGCCTTAGCAACAATGCAGCCACTTGGAATACATTCAGCCATGGCTTTTTCAGACAAACAAAAGAAGTGGAAAGGAAAAAGAAAAGAGACACAATAGAATGCCACTTGGCACAAGAGTGTCTATCACTTCCACTGCTAAATGCCAATGACTTTTGTATTTGTGCTTATGGGCAGCAAATCCTGGTTCCTTTGCCAAGGAGCCCATCATACTGTGATTATAGGAGGAGGGGATTTCCATCTGCCTTATTCCCATAACAACTCCAGCTACTTTCAGAAACTATGTGAAAGAGTTCAAAAAGACTACATCGTGTGAACACGGTTCCAACCAAATGCAATCAATCTGCACATTTGCTGTGAGGACAAATTATTCCCATACCTGGTTTTTTTGTTTGTTTTGGTGTTGTTTTTTTGGGTTGTGGGGTGGGKTTTTTTTTTGGGGGGGGGGGGGGGGGGGGGGTGGGGAGGATGTCCCCCGAAGTGCTGCATCCCTGCATTTCCTGCTAATCTGAAGAGGTGCAAAACTTCTGACCTCAATGCATTTCTGACTTTATAATGGATTGGTATGCACTAAAAACCTATTGCATCCCACCAGGTGATAAAAACTGCTGACGGTTGAAAAGCTAGGGCTTACAAATATCTGATTATGGAATGCATTTCCAATCTTAACAATCCTTCAGAACAGTATAGGTTTTTCTGAACCCGGACAACCCTCAAAAACTGTTGCAAAGGCCTCCTCCTGCAACATGGCATCAATAACAGTGATCTGAGCTCTTACATACAACAGTCACCTGTTCCAGAACGGGCAGAACAAGACTCCAACAAATAGCAAAGTAAGCCCAAAAGAAAAGGAAGGTGGCTGGATCTGGRCACAGGTCCACAGAGGTGCCAGGAATTATACCCACCTCCACATGCTGAACATCTGGTCCCAAGTCCTCATGTCCTGTCAAATAAATGGGGACACGGAATTGCTTGTGGTTGGAACATACTGCACTTTGGCTCGCCCCAGTTCTCATAAGAGAAAGCAGTTCTCTATCCCATGGTGCGGTCAGGGCTGGCACAGATGAACTAGGAGAATGAGGGAACCATAAATCAGTCCCCTCCTCCTTCCTTGTGCCAAGCAAACCACAGCAGAGAAGAGAATCTGGACCCTGCTCCTTTGATATTCTAGAGGGCCTACACCCTAATTTACYAGTTAAAGTCGTCTTGTTGCCTTTCCCTGCCCCTTATGCAACCTTGATGATTATACAACACCATGCATGCTTTGAAACTTCTCTTTTACTCACTCATCCAAACACCAACTTTGCTCATAGCTTTGYATGACACTCGAGATGAGCTAAAACAGTTACTTGGGAATCAAACACTAAGCATGACAAAGGAAAGCTGCTACTGAAAAATAAATAAATAAATAATTGTTGGGCTGTCAACTGARACAAACTCTAACTATTGTGTTTGCAATATCTCGCTGCATGTTTCAGTACTTGAAGTCATACACCATATACTTTACTGATCGATTTGCATACCGTATCGATCTCAAGGGTTGTATAATGTGTTTGATTTGTGGTACTTCTGCATAATTTTCTGATTAAGTTACTTATTTAACCTATTGACCTTTACTCTTAATTAAAGAGCCTATGTAAATGTTGAGCCGTAATCAACTTGCACACTACTGAGTGGAATTTACATCTTGTGGAATTTACTTACTCTTTAAGGCTTTACACTGACACTGTGTGGTATGCAATGGACATTTTCATCCTTTGCAGTTTAAACTTGTGAAGTATCCTAGGAATCTAACTCTACTTCCAACAACTTTCAAACAAAATTCCCATAGGCATTTGGTCCTTTAAAAAAAAAAAAAAAAAAAACCAAATATAAACGTATTTTTCAAAGGTTATGTCTAAGACATCCTCAGTAACACTCAGGAGTAAAGAAATAAAAAAAAAAAAAAAAAAAAATCACACAACAGAAATTCCTACTTTGAAAGCCTAAAAGAGAAAGAGAAAGAGCAAGTTAAATCTGTGCCTAGTTTTCTTATGCAACTGGTCACTTGTACTAATACCTGTTGAACATTCTAGAATTCAGTTTTGGATCAGATCTCTGTTGTGTACACCATGTACACCTATGCTGTACATACACAACAAGAAGTCCCTGCTCTGCAGAGCTGGCAGCACATTACATTTGGCATTGGTCACCACTCAAAATTTTAAAGTTACAGTAGAACTGATTATTTCTCACTAACATGGAATCCTAATTTGAGCAAATCAGTTGGTGAACAAAGAAAAAAAAAAAAAGAAAAAAAAAAACTAAAACAAAAGCCAACACACCACAGTCATTGCATTGCACTATATTCTGTTTATTATTGTTGAGAAGTTCAATTTTGTTTTAATAACTTATGGCACTTGGTTGTTCTTACTAAGTGTAATACAGTATTTTACTGATTCACTGTAAAGCTAGAGGACATCTCAATAATTCAGTTAACAAACGAACTGCAATGTTTTGTGTGTGTGTAAAGTGTTATGTTGATAGCTTGGAAAGTCGGCAGTTTGACAGCAGACATATAAGTAAGTATTTAGAAGCTGCAGTTATACCTTCCTTACAATCACATATCCCTCATCTCTCCCTGCATATACCCCAACAAAAGGATAAAGATGATAAAAGATGACAAGAAGATAATGTTCAGTAATCACCCTGAGCCAAAGAGTATGACAATGCTATGCCCCCTGAGACAGTTCTCACTGCTCCACAATGAGCAACCAGAAAAAAAAGTCACCAACTTGCTCAATTACTGATGGCCTTAAGATCAAACTATGCCAGAGGTTAGATGCAAAGGATATACGTCAAAAACTAACAGGYATAAACATAATGATATAAAATAAGCTGGTGAATTGGAGCCAAATGGGTTGCACTCCATACAGGCTGAACAAAGCAAAAGACATTTCCAAACAATTGAAACTAAACCCCCAACCTTTCTATACAACTGCTTGCTTTCTAATAGCACTCTACACTGAAGTTACCTGTGAGGTCTGTTTTCACACCAGTGTTCGTTCTCTCTTTTTTTTTTTTTAAGCTCAGAAAGCCTTTCTTGACTGGGGATTTTACTTTACTCACCTTGTTTCCATATGGACAGCAGCAATCACAGGCATTTTTTCAAACAGCTAATATTCCTCTTGTGCCATTTTTTAAGCTGTTGAAACACACAGACCAAAATTTTTCCTCGGTGAAGGATGCCACTGCATATTGTTGACCACAGGTGTCCTTGTGTTAAAATCCASAGAGTGAAGCAAACAAAATGGCAGAAGGAGGCTTGACTCAGACCGAAGGAATAAATTCCCTGCAATACATGCAAACGAGTCCGTCAGCATTTTGCAAGCAGAGCAATAATCCACCCCTAGATTAGACCCAGAAGACCACCAAGGCTAGAACATGAGAACTTGCAACACAGACAGGATATCTACTGGCCCTTATTATCAGATGCACAGTAGAAATTTGTGGAATTACTTGAGTTTTCAGTATTTGTTCTCTTTCCCCTCTCTTCCACCCTCAGCTTCACTTCCTACCTGTATGCTTCACTTTGCCCTCTATTAAAAAAAATAAGATATCTTGGTCCCCTTAATTGCACACTTTACCATTATTCCCTAAACTAGTTAGAGTGCATTGTTTCTTGTTACGTTGGCTCCGTGTAACTTGTTCAGTCCTAGTGCTGAATAATGCTGCTACCAAACTTCCGGCAGCAACTGTTTTTTCTTTTTTCCTCCACGGCTTCACATATTTCCCAATATGTTCTGTCTGTTATTGGCAAGAGAGGAAGAGACAAAACTACCATTCTTCTACTTTTGTCAATTAATTTAGAAACGTGACTGAGATGCACTAAAGAAAGAGTTCAGAATTAAAACTGAATTAAGATTATCTGAACGAGGACAATAATCATCATGAGAGGGCTTTAAAGATCAGTTACTCCTGTGAGAAACCTGCAGACCAAATTGAGGTACAAAAGTCATATGCACCCTTGCTATTGGTAGGAACTGCTATGGTAGGAATGTGTTCCAGTGTAATCCAATGAGACTTATCAAAGGGAAATAGTGTCCTTTGCTCACTAGGGCTAATTTTGATTACTTCTTCCCTAAGCTCTACTGGAACAAGTATCAAAGCGAAAGCTCACATTCCTTCCATTGTCAGTAATGGAATAGCTGCTGGTGGCTTTTTGCTAGCCATGTATGTAGGTAATAAGAGGCCTCCAAGCCAGTTACCAGAGTACATAAAACCCCCTACATTTAAAATATTCAGCTTGCTCAACGAAGAATGCACCTTGATTAGTAGAGTGTATTAAATTTCACCTACTTAACTTTGCAGCTTGATTAGTGAAGTATGCAGCTTAATCAGCACAGCATGCAACTCATGACAACATGCACTACCTAAAACTGAAACTAATGGTAGGACCCAACAGAATCCCCAGTATACGTCTCTAAGTAAAACATGTAGCGCAGGAGATTCAAAGCAGGCTCTTAGGTCTGTAAAAGAACAATTAAAATGTTCAGTTCCGGCAGCAACCTTGTGGCTTCGTAAGGTGTATGACTGAGGCTGTAAAGTTCCAACTGTCCAGTAGCTGGAAGTAGACTACTCCAGTACTACTGGAGTAGTCAGGCAACAGCCAGCTTCTTTCAGCGCAAAACCAAGCAGCGCCCTTATCAGTAATACTGGTCGCTGTGACTACAACATYCCTTCATCCCTCTACTCATCATCCATGGGCAGTACATAGCCAAATCAATTTTCAGTATTTAATTTTAAGGACACCTGAGATCGCATCATTGGCCATCCAAAACATGATTTCATTATCCCAGGGAAATTAGGGGGAATATTTGAAGATAGCAAGCATGTCAGCAACTGAGGTAAATTATCATTACAATTTACATACTAGCAAGCTAAACATAAGCGTTAGTAAAGGTTTCAGCTCCATACAATTAGGATCTGGAGGCATTTCAGATATGAACCAAGTTTGGATTTTAAATAATCCTAAAGCTGAAGATTGTTCAGAGACAGTGTTTTGGCTTGGACTGCTTTGCTGACCAGAAATAAAGACAAACTCTGACATAATTAGGAAGTAACTTCACTTTYGGTAGAATATAACTACATGTTCTGTCCTTAGACTATAAAGAAATGCAGTTATAGCTGTAGCTTTCTGTAGCTGTAACTCTACATAGTATTTCCTTGATGGTTTTTTTTTCTTTCCATGGACATCCTATATGCTGTGAACACATGAGATGAATTCACAGTGTTGTTATTTATGGTACAGATTCTAAGACTGCTGCAGTTCATGGAAACATTGTGTGTTGTTTACAGGGGAGTTTTGCAGAATACGTGGCATTTACCAGAGCATAAATATTACCAACAGAAGTACCTGTACTCATATAATTCTTAATCCACACCCTTCCTTTTGGATACTACACATTCACTAAGGAAAAGAAAAATAGGTATGTGTCTCAAACTCCCAGATACTCAGCTGTTTCTCAGCAGGACTGGATGCCATTCCCATCTTAACAAACCTAGAGCTATTAATAGACAAGGTTTTGGCCTGGCAACTTCTGCAACACTTAGAAAAAATACAGTATCAAACTACAATTGTCAGACAAATAAAGTACAGAGATTACCACTTACATGCCCTGTGTCCAAAAAAAAACAAAAAACAAACCCAATCAACAAAAAAACCCCAAATCTAATCTTTTTAATTCCTCAGAAAGGTTTGCATTACTAAGAAAAACAAGTAAATACCAAACAGCATTGAACTTTGATTGTTGAGGTTTCATCTTATAGCTCCTACACAGCAAATATAAACACACACACAMAAAAAAATCTCAATCTTTCAATTAAGAAGTTAACCCACAGGTAAGACTGAACAAAAGCTCATTGTTCACCCATCTTAAACCACGTACCAAAAAACCCAACATAGCAATGGGTGAAGTATGCTAGCATCAATTCAGACCTGCTTCTGAGAGATGATGCCAGTAGAAACAAGGAGGATACAAGGCTTCACAGTTTGGGAATCAGGACTTCAGTAGCCAACCTGAAAATCCAAAGGTTAATTTTCAGACTGCATCCTTTCTATCACAGCTTGCTAGACTGGGATTCGCATTCTATCATGTTTCTGGAAGTAGTTCAAAGGTGTATTTAGAAATCCCGTGTTGGTCTATTCATCAGGTCCTCTTCTGCTATAAACCTCTGTAGAAAAAAAAGCTTCAATATCCTTACACCATTTTACTCTAACCATTCAGTCCCCTGTGCCAGCTGGGTGGTACTGTCCCTGTTGCTCATTGCTRTACACATATGCAAATATTTCTGCCACATCTTTCAGAAAAAGTAGTAGAAACTTTTATATTTCCAAAGTGCTATTTTAAACATCTTAGTTTGAAAAAGAGTAATGTCATATTTTTAGCATCTATATTTTAATTAAACGTATTTTCTTATTTAACACGCTAATTGGAGTAGCAAATTAAAATAAACAGTGTTCGCTTTCTAAAGCATTCCACTGATCACTTCCTGGTACGGTAAAGGCTAAGATGTTAAGTTCTCATTCTATGAACTTAAGCAGGAGAACTTGCAATAAAACTTGAAGTGTATTTAACATTATATTGAGTGGATTAGGAAAACATATTAAATATTACAGGTCTTAGTGAATTCAAAACACCACTGTCTACAGCATTCCCAATTCAGAAGACTCAAAACTTAGTAAGTCTAAAAACATTAGTACTCCCACAAAGCAATAGTCCACAGGACAGACGTCCTGAATATGAATATAGATGTCAAGGAGTTTTAACCTGTATTTTTACTCATATCCATTTTACACCATGCTGTATTCATATATCCTTCTTCCAAATATACAGTAATATGACTCTGGGAAGAGTTCCACTGTTCTTTTAATTTGGCAGCCAGAGGATTTTGCATAAATTTTTGGTCATTCTGAATGTTAAGGAAAACATTACCGTAAAAAGATCAATGTAATAGCATTATTTGAAGTACACTACTTTCCCATTTGAAACATCGCCAGTTATTCCCTATCCATTCCTGAAACCACAGACATTAAACCAGCATGTATCTTATTAACTTCAGTTGAAGTAAAGCATAAATATTAACCCGTCAATCACCTCTCTCAGTTGTATACCATAGCTGCAGAACTTTTGTACTGGATTTTACATGGACAACAGAAAAATYATTTGAAAGTTAATTTTGGAAGAGCAATGCAAGTTTAGTGTACATTCTGAATATAAATTTATCCTGATTACGTTGCTGGCAATACCCTTTTCCTTTAAACTGGTGTCCAAGACGAAGCTTTGGAGAACATAGCAATTTTCAGCAAGTTGCTAGTCAGCATTGCTATTTACACGTCCCTTGGAAGTCTGTTGTTTCTCTAGGCAAGGTAAAGATGGCATTTCCATCCATTAGCCTAGGACTAGTCAAGAGTTAGATAATAGTCCCAAGTTGTATTTAGAAGTCCTAACAGCTATGAAAAGCAAGACCGAATGCAACACTGAGATCAGCTCAGTTCTGAGACAGAACTAGACCAAGAAACATGTAAAAGTATTTCCTGTTTTGGTTCAACCTAATCTCTCCCCCATGAAGAGGGAAAAAAAAAAAAAAAAATAAAAATCCAATGCAGTGGTCATTATTGCAGCTGGTATAATTTACCAAATCTTTCTATTCAGCAGTAACACAGGAGTCACAAGCAGGGGCAAGATGACAGGTACCTAACATTACTGAACAATATCTAGTAATGGTTATTTTCTGGGATACAGCAGAACAGGAGAGAGAAGGGAGTTGGGAAAATCAGAAGCACGGACTGATGACAACAGAAGATTGGTTAGAAGCTCATGTAGATTCAGGGTATTTCAGATGTTTCCTCTCCCACAGGTACTGGCCCTTCTATTCAAAGAAATAGCTGCAGTACCACAGAATCCACCATGTGGTGTCTGTTAGCAAATGTTGACTTTTTCATGGCGACTGGTGTAGGTACATCTAGATTGTGTATTTAAACATCACAGTTTTGTTTTCATTTCTTGCAAGAAGCATTTGACTGAGGTTAATGTTTTATATCAACAGAGTAAAAATAGCTAATTCTGGGCCCAAAGGTCATACACATCAGCACAACTTGAGTTCTGAAGTGCTTTTAACCTTGATTTTTCCTTGTAAGCCAGGTCCTTTAAAATATACAACACATTTAACCCAGTCTCACAAGCACGGGAGGAGCGGGGGGAAACCCAAAACATTTTCACTGTCTTTGGAAGACCACAATCATTTAATAATCAAAGGGGTCTGATTGTAATTGAGACAATACTTGCCAGGAAATACAGAAGACAAATACAGTTCACTTTAGAAAGGAATACAAATCAGAAATATCAGCACACAAAAAAAAGACATATTCCCCATCTGATTCATTAGATTTTTGGCACCCCAATTAAGTTCTGACAAGCTAGTATTCCAGGCACAGTAAAATATTGTTGTTCCACTAGGCTTGCTCCAATGTTTAGTCATAAGATCCATACAATAATAACAGAACAGTGGCCTATCTTGACCAACAGTACATTAGTTATTATCTGCAGCACAAACACCTACCACTTTATACTAACATTTTGGCAGTTAATCTAAACATAGCACTTAAAGCTACATCATAATTTTGAGATCTAACTGGGTCATTTTCCTTCCAGCTGGCACCAGTAAAAAGTATTTTATAACAAAAAAGTAAATGAAACTTTTTTTTTTTTTTTTACGAGGGGTTTTTTTTTCGTTCTTTAATGGCAGGAGCACAAGTATGATTTCAAGCACACACGACACATTTTTCAAGGCCTGTTCGCGGTGATGCTAGCTGGGTGAATTACAATAAGATTTATTGTGCAGTGGTGTATGTCTAATTTTCCATCTACTGCTGGGAGCTTCAGTTGGCGGGAACTAACAGAGACGCCCATTATGTACAGCCTGGTTCAAACTGTGGTTTTGGTGCAAACTCTCAGGGACAGGAACTTACTGCACATGCTGGCAAGAGGACAGGGAGAAAGTTGATGAAAAGAACAAAAAAGGACTTTTGAAATGGCTTCTTAAATATTTGGTGTCCCACTCCTTCTCCAAATTGTTTTCTGGCAAGGGCGGGGGGGAAGGGAGAAGTCACACCAGATTTTCCTGTAAAAATTGTGTCATATTCAATGGATATAAAACAAGGCAGCTAATGACTTCTTGTTATTGTAGCAAGGTTCCCTGCTGACAGGATTCAAAATGAACAGGAGCTCACCAGAACAGAGCTCTCAATACTTTACTCCCCCYGTCCTACTGGAAACACAAGTCCCTTTTTAAACAACCATCTAGGGACTTCTTTCCCTTACCTTCCTCTACCTTATTCTGGTTTTCTCAAATGTTCCATGTACACTCCCAGCTAGTTGACTTGACATAGTCCATGCAAAGTGAAGGCGGAGAGAGGAAATAACAGAAGGAAGGGATGAGGAGAGGGGAAAACCAGAATAGACACAACAAGAAAAAGCAAAGTCCTGGACGGGTAAGAGAGAAGAGGAGCGAGACTGTGGAGCTCAGGATTGCCAGCAAGAGATATGTGCAGGATATGAGAGATTAGCAGGGATGGAGAGAGAGCTTGAGGAAAGGAAAAGGTTAGAAAGAAAAATTTTAAAATGGGAGTGGAAAAAACAATATGAATAATATAGTGGGAGGGTGCAATAACAGAGTAAATTACTTATTCAGAGCAGAGCTGGGATCTATCTCGCTGAGCCACAAAGCACAACATCATCATTTTAATATACTGAGCACCTCATCTCAGAGGTGTAGCTGGAGACAAGCTCCACATCCCTCATTCCTTGGGAACAGCTTGTCAGGGAGAGAGCAAACCGGGTGACACACCGTGGTGCTTCTATGCCAGAGCAATGGAGAAAAAAAAGATTATTTGTGTAGTCTRCTCCACAACTGGCACTCAGAAAAGGCATTTTGCTTTGACAATACAAATCGAGCAAAAAGTGAAAAATACACAAGTCTATAAACCTGATGTTCTTTCTCATTGGTTTGCAAACATTCATATATCCAAACACAGTATTATGCTTCAAGTTTACAGTACAGAGCKATGACCTAGGAATAACATCTTTCTCTATCTTTTGGCTTATATTAGGTACTATTTACTATCCTCATAAAATCTGCTTCAACTATTAAATTTGATGTCAACTTTTCGATTCTCTCAGGTGTGCTAGTTCACTATCTATAACCTACAGTGTAGTTCCATAGTCACACACGGGATGGCACTGTTAAAATTAGCTCTCACACACCAAATCTCCCCTCCATCTGACTCTTTGTGGACAGCAGATTCAAGGCAAAGGTATGTTTTTATTCCCCAGAATTGTATTTATCCACCACAAACTGACATCACTTATTTTTATGCCTGGTTACTCAGTTATATTTTTACTTTGCATCAGGCATGGAAAACCAGTGCCTGTAAATGTATTAATGCCATGTTATGACTTTTGGAAGGTTTGGCAGCAGAGAGGAGAAGCAAGCGATTGGGTGCGGTATTACAATGTGCAATGTGGTACTTCATTCTCTCTAGAGATCTGTAATTTTATGCATATTGAAAAAAAATGTTAAGGAAACTTAATGTACAGAGCATAAGGAACCAATTTTCTTCCTTAAGGAGAAAAAAAAAATAAAAAACAAAAACACACCTTTGGGCTGTAAGCATTAAAAACATCAGTCCAAATGGAACCATTCACAAACCAGAGTGGGGAATAGAGAGGGTAGGCAGAGTTAAGAAGTAACCATTAATTTTGGTCTGCTTCCTTGTTGCAGCCACATCTCTCTCAATCATCACTCAATTCATTAGCGCTCTATAATTGTATGTCAATGTGACCATAAATTCTATATAAGGGCAACAGCAGACGGAGACTCCCTTGTACTACATTGACTGACTCAGAATAGAGGACATCACAAAAATTTTTTGTTGTTGTTAGGTAAACGCATAGACAGAACAAGGTCCAAAAAGACAGATAAAGTACAGTTAGAGTCCACCTAAAGCTAAGTCTCAAAAAGGCAAGCTTTCTTCAAATTTCTGCTATTACACCCTTGCCAAAAATCCCCTTCTGATCTCTAATCAAGCAATCAGCTCAATCACATGCTGGGTAGCAAGAGCGACCCAATACTGTCATGCAGAAAACAACATGGTATTGTACAGCATGGCACTGTTCTACGTCCCAACATAGAAGCATGGCTCCAGATACAGCATATACCTGTAGGTGATATTTAAAAAGAAAACCCACACATATGCTTTCAAGGATATTTAGTACAACATACACATTGTGTGGACTGTAGTCTGGAACAGCATATTATATAATACAGTGCCAGACAGGCTTCTCAGCACCTAGATTCAAAAACAAGTACTAGACATAGCACATCCTTGATGCCAGTGCCTTTTTTTGGCCAGCAGGAAGGGGTACAGAACTCAGTGTTGTAGAAAATGGTTATTAACATCTGTCCATTGACAGCAGGGGGCTGGAACTGCATATTCTTTAGGCATATCTTTATTCAGTCTTGTATAAAAGCTAATGGTAACTGCAGCTCTCTTCTCCACTTATTTCTCAACTTAAGAAACTTACACATTCACATTATACTTGAGCAACAGACTAATCGCATACTGCTGTAGTTGCCACTAGCATAAAGTAGCACCACCACATCAATAATATGTCCTTCCAGATAACTGGATAAGCTCTCTGTTGCCTTCTAGACAGGAAGAAGTTCCACACCTAGAAAAATTCCCTTGAGAGGAAGTCAGAGATCTTTGAAAGATACCAATTTGGCACAAGACATGGTAAAGAGGGCATAATTATCTCAAGTGTCCAATGGATTCACAGCACACAAACCAAAATGGGCAAGCTGAGGTAACCTCAAAGGTTCCAGCATTGTTTTCTATAGACTGTCACCCACATCCTTTAATCTTTCTCTATCCTATTTTTTTTTAATGGATGGTTCAACACAAGGAGCCAGGAAAACTGCCCTCCCATGACACTGCCACAAGGAAATCTACACTTATGTCTCTCTAGACTTCACATATCTTGCCCCACGTAGTCTTGTCATAACCCACCCAGACCAAAAGAGACGGGAAAGAAATAGGTGGAGGATGCTGCGCACTAGCAAACTAACTTCACAAAACATCTAGTTGGTTAGGATCAGCATTTTAGGGCAATAGTTCCCCTTCAAGAATTCTACTGAATTCTACTTCAGGTCTCACAGGGATTTTAGGTTGGCTGGAATTAGTGGCCTGGGCCTTAATTTCYAGTCACAAAAGAAAGATCCATCAGTATCTGCTGGAAGCTGGACAAAAATAAGAGTGCAAACCACAAGTTTTCTTGAAAGTATTCACAACTCACATGAACAAAMCAAATTATTTTCCAACTACTATTACAAGCATAATTTTTCAGCTCATAAACCAAAAGAAAGGAAATTTTCAAAGGCCATTAGTCACCAAACTCCAACTGCCACTGGCCTTTGTGCTGGAAAATCTCCGCATAATATCAAAGACAATTTTCCCCTGCATTTGATTATGAGYTGTGTTGAACTTCACCACCACAACACATACTGGTACAAGTACTATTGCCTTCACATTTAGAATTAGAGGACCATTTCTTTGGATAAGCTCAGTTCCAAATTACTTTTAAATGCTTCAAGACTTTGAATAAACCCTACTTTCACATGTATTTCTAATAAGTAAAGAGTAATAAAAGAAACAGATGTCATTATGCTCTRTTGTGAAGAAAGCAGACTAAAACAACTCAATAAACCAATTTACTGAGGAAAAGAACTCTAATAACCAAATGGACAGAACATTAAGAGAACCAGCTTACACTACCTCTTTCTTTATATAGGCATATCTAGCAGACTGAACAAACGCAGGACAGAGAGCTCACCTAGGATGCTGCAGGTTTCAGAAACAGCGATGCAAGGTTTTGTGACTGCTTGTAGTAACACCTTCTGGCTTTGCAGATGTATGCCCTCCTTCCACAAGAGCAAAAAGTGGAGTTTCCTCTCTACTTCTTTTATAGAAAACAGGTGTAATACCTTCTTAACATGTTTGTGTGTATGAGACCCTGATGTGGGTCAGTGGAGTCTTCCAAGGAGGGGGGTTCTTCGCTAAACAGAGATGTGAGACACCTGTGGCACCATTTCAGTTCCCCAGGTGTCTTCTTCCTCACTCATCCACCTGGGCAGCACACAGACAGGTTAAGGGGGTTTTCTCCTTCCTGAAAAGTTCTCTGTCAATATAACAGGGCAAGGACAGCTTGAGCCCACCTGTACTTTAACATACTAGGTCTGTAGTGCCATCCCAATACCGAGAAGCAAACCCCAGGAACAGCAAGATAAAGTCAAAGACTCTGCTGCTTGCAATCAATGCTGATGCAAGCCTTGCCATTCTTCATTGTTTGAGAACCATGCAGGCACTTGGGCCTTGCTTTACACAYGCCCTGCCTTGGATTTACTATGGCAGCTGGCTTTGGTGAAGTCAAGGTCCGAGGCACTCCCAAGCYGCCGGTGGTGCAGCTAGCCTGTTCACTCGTCATCCAGAACTTTCCAGTCAGATTTTTCATATTGAAAATGTAGGACTGGAAGACAGGCAAGAATAATTTAAAAAAAAAAAACCCTAAGAATTCCCACCTTTGCTGTAATGTGAGGGGGAGTCCTGCTAAACCAGTGTTTAATGGGGTGGGAAGGCATAAGCAGCAATAGTTCTCATTCTAATACATCTCTAGCAATCACATTATCCACTGATTAGCTGGCATGTTTATCTTTAAAGAAACTATAAAAGGAATCACAGACAAAAATGACACTTTAGGAAAAAGAAGAAAGTGAGAATGATTCCCATTTCTGGTATTCTGTCACATTTCATTGTAGTGTGTGGCATCAACTCATTATTGACAGACTAATTTACCAGAATTTTTTGCTTTTGCAACATAGAAAGTATCAGGCTTAAGGTGACTCTCTGAAGTCATCAAGCAGCCCTAGACCTCAGTACGCAGCAGTTCTGTGCTCTGTGAAAGGAAGGAGAAACTTTGCAAGCTAAGGAAAGCCACTCCCAAAAGTTGAGAACTGAAAGTGTTTATTGTTCATTTTCCAAAAACATTAAGCATCTTAAGGCTAGGACTTTCAAAGGGGCCTAAGAGAATTAGGTACCTCTAGATCTATTGCATTTCAGTGGAATTTAAATACCTCTATTTCTAAGTCTGCCCTGAAAGAGATTTAAGGTGGGATTTTTCCTTTTAATTTACCATTCTCAAGCTTGGTGCCTTATTTTCAGAGGGCACTGTGAGACATAACACAGACCCCTCAGTCAAAGCCTTCCAGGACACCAGGAATTTACCACTGTGGTGGTTGTTGTAGGACTAGAATTTCTCTTAGCAATTTTTCAGTTTTGTTTTTCAGTCATTTGTACTGTAAATTATTGTCTTCTTTCTTGCATTGGGAGGCAAAAAAGCAAGCGTAAGAAGAATGCATCATTCAGAAATACAAGCAGATGAAATTCCTGATTAACATGAGGTAAAAATCCCAACATCTATTAGCCTAACAAGAACCCCATTTGCAGATTAAAAAACAAACAAACAAAAGTGTGAGAAATTACGCATCTGCTCCCACCAACAGCAGTAAAACTCGGAACAGGCTTGCACCCAGATAGCTACATTTTGGGTGCCAATATTACATTAATTACATTAAAAATGGAAAAGTAGAAACCCTTCTGCCTTCTTCATTTATCTCATAACCACTTTTTTCCTATTTTTTCTAGAAAATGAGTGTTTTTTCATTTAAAAGGTGAGAGCCACTCCGTAGTTACAAGTGGTACTTTTTGACTTTCTTAATACAACCCTGTGGCTACAATTAACACAACGGATAAATAGCAGATCAAATTAAGGTCTGATCCTGTTTTACTTATAGGTGCAATCCTTGCAATAATTTGCAGGTTAAGCTGTCGGAGGTAAATGAGGAGATTGAAAGCATGGTCTATGATGCCTGAATTTTAAGTGTTCAGACATTAAAAGCAAGTGTGTGAGAGAAGATAAGCAAATATGAAGACAGAAAATTTCAAAATTTTAAGATGCTTTAGTGATCACTATAAGATTCCAAATATAGCTGATGCATGTTTCGCACAAAGCTTTAAGAAAATGTAGCAAATTTTGTATTTCTTTATATAAGTTATTTAATGCTTACTTTTATCCCTCACATGGGAATAACATTTTCAAAAGAGAAAAAGAACACGATTTTTCTTCTCATTATTTCAGAGTGCTTTAGGTTCATTTCAGAACTTCATTGTCTTTGAAGTTTGGGGAATAAGGGAATGCAGACTGTTTCCATGCATGGTCTTATTGTTGTGGAAATCCACTATTTCATCCCCTTAAAAATGAATAAATAACTGAACCAATCTGAAGTCCTTCACAACCTGCAATTCTTACAGGCATCTTAAGACTGCATACTGTCTGATCTATTTCGTTTGCAATTCAATCACAAACTCCTTGCAGTATAAAAATCAAAACATTGTAAAAGAAGTGTGTACTGTCTTTAAGCATGATCAGTCTAAGGATTTTTAGGGAGGGATTAAATCAAGGAAGGTAGCCTTATGAATCATTGTCTGAGGCATATAACATCTAATATGAATCCTAAGATTGTATCTGGAAAAATACTGTGCACTTACTGCCAAGTGCTGAACCAACTGTCCGCTTCCTGTGACATAAGTGGGAGCAGGACGTACTCAGAACTTCAAACAAGCAACCTGTTATCTGAAAAAAAAAAAGAGTAACGAGTTAATTTAAAATCATTCCCTGTCCTTTATACCACCAGGTGTTGACCAAAAAACGTATCTTTGTAACTCCACTCTTGTTCTCATCACACAAATTATCAAAAGACAGAGCTAGTGACCTCTTCCACAGTCTTCATCACAGCCTTAGCACTTTCCAAACACCCTGTTTGGTAGGGTACCTACCAAGGTTGCTCAGTTACATTAGAGCTCTCCTTTCCTTTTGTATTTTTTTTCCATTAAACTTCAGAGAACACTATGAAGAAAACATAAGAAGATGCTCCAAGCTCTGCCTTTTGCTTCTTTTACTGTGAGAAAGAAAGAACAGTACAAATTAGCAGCTCTCACATTCTCAGGTTAACTCTGACCTCTCTTCACCCAGGCCAGGTTTGTCCCATGAGATCAGAAATTCATGCCAGCTGGGGGCACTTGGCCCATTTGGCCCTTTGCATCAGCTCACAGACCAGTAAGAATCACTTGTGTGGTGAAGCCTTAAGGGCAGGACTCAGCTATTCTGCTCAGACTGCATCATCAACAGCCTCTGGGTCCTATTGAAGGTGGGCAGATATATTTAAGCAAACTCCTCAGCAGAAAAGGCTGTAGTAGGAAAATGGAGGCTGTATCAAAATTTGAAGTTTTGCGCTGAGGCATCATTTTTTTTCCCTGAGTGTTCGTACCTTGTGACTACTGAATTACACAAGGAAGAAAAACTAACCTTTCCTATACCCATTCTGAGGTCTTCCCAAAGGCACTTCTGCTTCCAGCAGCACCAAGAGAGTCACAATGCTTGACCCATACTCCTCGCACCCCTTCCCAGTCACACGGATCGTCCCCAGTCTCTCCCAGGAGGCTGCCCACAGCTCCAGCCACCCAGTGCCAGCACCCACAGTGGGTGCGATGGAGTAAGTGCCTCAACCGCTACCTGCTTCCCCTCAGATCAAAATAAGCCCAGCGCTCAACCCCTTYGAGGAGGGCTGGAAACGCTGGGAGGGTGCCAGAAGCGGGGAGGGGACGGAGGGGTGTATTTGCCCGCCCTTCCCCTGCAGGCGGGCGGGGTGCGGCAGGACAGCAGGGACGCCCAGAGGGAAGAGCGGCGGGCGGGGTCCCGTACGGGGTCTGGAGGTCCGGAGGGGCGGCAGCCCTTACCCGGCAGGAGCGGAGGCGGGGGACGCTGCCCTCAGCCCCGCTGCGCGCGYGGGGCGGGCGGTGGGCGCGCGCCGGGCCGTTGGACGGCCGTTACCAACCGTCCCCGGGGGGGCGGCCCCGGGCGCGCGCGGCTGAGCTGTGCCGGGGCCCGGGCGGGGGAGGAGGCGAGCGGCGCCCGCGAGCGGCGCTGCGGCACGGAGGGAGGCGGGGTGGGGGCAACGCGTCCCCCCCCGCGCAGCGGGGCCCGGGCAGGTGCTCGCCGCGCCCTCCTCCCCTGCGCGCCGGAAAGCTCCGGAGCGGCGGCGGGGCGCGTTTAGCTGTGGCAGGCCAGAAGTACCGTGAAACGCTGGCGGCGTCTCAGAAAGAAACGTCCCGCCGTGTGTAGGACTAAGGAGTGGGTAGGAACGGCCGGCGGCCGTGACCTCACAAGCTGGCTGAACTTTGCCGCGTTGCTGCCCACTGTAACAGTCTTCCCCGCTGACCGCAGGAAGGACTGGGAGGAGCTGGTGATTGCTAATAATTCTATTAATCTGCTCATAATTTTGTAATTTTAGACGTCCACCTTAAATAACTGATAAATTGCAAATACAGAAAATTATGAAACAATTTATCATATGATAAAAAAATCCATTAATCTTTTATAAACTATTATACATGTATACATGGGAGAACTGGAGCAATGCCATTGTTAGTACAGATTACTGCAGCTCAGTGAAATAGCATAATGTAAATATTCATACTTACTCATTTTCCTTGAAATAAGCCCTTTTTTCCCTAAAATAACCTAAAGCTTCTAGGATACCTAGTGCTTTCCTCCTGTAGTTGGAGTTATATCAAAATACAGCAGTGCTAGGGGGATTTTGCAGTCTCTGTCCAGAGGAGAAGCTATACAGATAAGATCATATACAGCAACTATCCCCCACTTTTTCTTTCAACCCATATTGTAGTTGTCAAAACTAGAAGAGCTTGCTTGTCTCTACAGYCACACTCCTCGAAATAGGTAGTTTGTACCTAAAGGTTTTTCCAAAAGCCCTTTTTCCTGTATGATCTTTCAACATGCAGCAAAAGACTTGCATTTCTGGGTGGGTGGGTTTCAGGGGATTTCTTTTTCCCTCTCCAGCACTTACCCTTTGGTTTTCCAGCAGCTGCAGCTATTCTAGTGGAATTAACTAAGTCTTGCATCAAGTGTGGATTTCCTGATGTTTGAATAAAAGATATTTCATTGTGATTGAGTAATTTGATCATTAAAATCGATGATCTCCAGATTTTCTGAATTAAGTCTGTTAAGTTTTAACCACATCCTGCAAAAAATGGGAGAAGTTTAGCATCCTAAATATTTTAGATAATATAATGGACTTGTCAATTCAGTTGTACATAGACTGACTGTTTTGATTCTCTGATTTTCTTCCATTAAAAAGAATAAATAAAGCTGTTGCAAAATTCCTTATCAAGGCCCTTCATTGAAAGATCAGGCTGCAAACTTAATTGCTAATTTGCTTCCAGTCACTTCATCAACCAAAATACCACACCCTGTTCCTGACTAGGAAAGGGCCGTACTCATTAGCAGCCCAACACAATGACTGTAGATGCTGAGGAATATGAGATTGAGCTGCAGAGGTTGGCCAGGCTCAGATGCTCTCRTTGGCTACTATCTCCTATTGCCACTGTTGAACATAAAACCACTGGGCTAGGTGGACTAGTAATCTAATCTGGTAGGACAGTTATTGCATTTTCAATTTTGTAGGTTATTTTTGACTAATTAGTTGTGAAGATACAGTAGCTATAAAGACATTATTAGCCATCATGGGGTCTTGGTGGCAGACRTACCTTTCCACTTGCTGACTGTAGTGTCTTGCAGGCTAGGGTCCTGCTGCATGGCTGTGGATCATAGCACAATATTTATATTTCATGATTTCCAATATAACCCTGTGTACCCTGACTTAAAAAGGAGCTTCGTCATGTGTCTGAAGTGTGAAGTACCTTATTCATAAAATTAAAGCTGGATGCTGTGGAAGTAATGCAAGAGTCAGGAGGTTTTGTACTTCACGTTTACAAGTTTTGAGCTTACATCCCATTTTTGAAGCCTAATTTAAAAGGATTAGTTGGTTTCTTCACACATCCTGCCTAGTAGCTAATTAACCAGAAGAGTGGCAAAAAAATACCCAAATAATCAATATGCATTTTTTTTTGTAATTTGATTATTTGAGGAAAGTTATTTAAAGATGTAATAATCACCTTTTTTCTTACTGAGTGATCCTTTGCTGATGAGCTACAACAGCAACCAGACCTCTAAGAAGGTTTTAATGCAAGTATAGAAGCTTTTAAAGTCTGTGGTGTCAAAGTAAATTAAGGTGTCCCTAAGTAGTTCTTAATACAACTGACCACAGTGATTTCTACAGGGTAATTATGTTTTACTGTGTCAATCATCCAATAGGCATTAATATAAAGCAGAACAGCTCCGAAGAAATTTGTTGTGGACTGTCATGTCAAGAACCCAAACGCTAACCTGCAACGGCCTTGATATTATTAGAACTACTAAGGGTCAGATTCCAATTAATCCGCAGATTTAACAGTTCTCCACTGTAGTGGGTCTTGATACAATTAAGCAATAATAGATGACAGGAAGGATACTTCCTGGCAGTTAATGACCAATGGCAGTATTTGACGGCCCTTAACCCAGCTGGTCATTAACTGCTCAGAGACACAAACTGGAGCTCTTATTTTCTATTGTAAACCATATATTAAAGAGATAAATCAACTACTATTTTTCCCCCCTTCCTCCCCACCCTCCTCCCATCTGGTGCAAGCTGCTGCTGTTGGGCTATTGTGGTAGCAATTAATTGCCACAGGAAAATCCCAGTGCAAGTAACCAGTGGGGAGATAGACCATCGCGCCGAACCTTGTAATCCTGAAAACCCCTAACTGCGGTGAGTCCTAGGGCTCCCAAGGAACCTGCCACTGCAGCTGGTGAGCGGAGTTTGTGTTCTGAGGCTGTATTTCTGTGCTCGGCCAGAGGGAGAAACGCGTCCGAGGGAAGGAGAACGGACTCGAGCAGCAGGAGTGCCTCAGTTCTCATCTTGGTTGTGCTCTGCAACTCGTTTGATGCCAGAGAAGTCTTGGCTTCCAGTGCAGTAGATCTTTCCTGTGATGACTGGAATAACAATGATAACTTAGGAGGCCAAGAGGCTTATTTATTACTGATCCAGCACTGTGCTGTCTTTCCCTTGCAGTGACCTGATGCATACACTGTATTATTAGTAAAATTTCCAAAGGCTAAGATGGCTGTTTAGAGTGACAACAAGGCTAGCACAGGGAATCCAGCACAACCGAGTTGGTCAGAGCTGCTGTCCTCCAGGGAAGGAAACCAGATGGTGCCTGTGCATGGCCACACGTCTGTCCTGGGCACACTACTCCTCTCRGCACCAGGAACAACATGAATGCTGCTCTGTGGCCTCCAACACACTACTTGTTGTATGTGTAGAGACAGTACCCTGTCCTGCATGGTAGTTTGTGCATATTTTTTTAGATTGACATCTAGAGGTGTCAAATAAACATTTTGTCTTTTACTGCTGCAGGAAGCAGTGACTTTTTGTATGCCATTCCTCAGCTTGCTTTTCATTGTACCTGTGTAACAACCCCACTGACACCATCAGTGTTTCCCAGATKACTGATCATTATTTGCAGCTGCAGATTCCAGCAAGAAGAGGAGACAAATCATGTCATGTGGTAAGGGGTGTGTGTGGGGAAAACAGAGAAAAAGCTAAAATGTGGATGGCGTAAGTTGATTTAAAAGTGGAGCAATACAGCAGCAGAGCATTGGATCCCATTTCAGASGTATCATATGAAAGTAAAATTCAGGCCCAATTACATGGTGCTTCATCTCCAGGTGCCTTTGACTGTAGCAGCTTAAGCTGGACTGACTGTGATCTAGTGCCTARTTCTGTTTTTCAAACTTATGGTATGGCCATTGCCACATTTTGTCGAACTGTTGTAGATCCAGTAGCAGAAACACAGTTTTGCTGCTGCCTTCTTCTGAAGACCACTTTAGTGTTGCAGTTTGACTGAGTAACTAGTTGATTGCTTACCAGAGACCAAAGCTTAAATTGCACAAGTAAATATTTATGTATTTATCCATTATAACAYGTTGGTCAGCAACTTCATTGCATCCACTTTTGACCCTAAAGTATTTCATCACATAGATTCATAATGCACTATGTCATTTTTAATAGTTTCATGTATGATGCTCTCTCCAGGCAAGTAAGGATTCTTTCCCACTCAGATGTTTCAGGGTGGTTTGTGCAATAACTGAAACTAGGCTGACATCTGATGTAATGCACAATCAAAATGTTCTATTACATTATAGTACAGTACACTTCAATRTAATTTATTCTTTTCCTATGAGAACCATGACTAATCACTAAGTCAAAAGCCAATCATAATACACAAATGGCAGCAGTTTACAGACATGGCAATATGGCAACTATAGGGTTGTTTTGTTGTCAACTTTGGTTAGTTTGTTTAATGTTATATGCAGCGGAAAAGGGGAAAGCAAAGAAAGAAGAAACATGAGAACCGTTTTGTCTCATTTCTCARAAAAATCCTTCTGAGATTATATTGCTACCAACAGCACTTCCTGCTTACAAAATTGATGGTACCCAGTGAATATTATCAAATTAGGTTGGTTATCATGCATGTCTTTTACAGCATATGGTGTTAATGGATTTCAGGGGCTTATAAATGCCTTTGTAGCATGGAAAGGCATGGGGAAAACCTAAGAGCTGGAAGATTCATTCGCTAAATTTAAAGGAGGCCAACTGAACAGGCCTCGTTGTGTTTTCCTGTCCATCAACTCATCATGGTCAATCTTTAATGCTAACTTCAAAGGAATAATAAGGGATGCATAGAAGAAGTCACACACACATCTCATAAAACAAAATTTATCTTTAATTTGTAAGTGTCAACAGCAGTACAAAAGATGGAGTGATGGTGAATAGATTAAGGGTAGAGAGGACAGTCTTGAGGTAAATGAGCATAAATAGGCAGTCTTATAGACACTCCCCTGAGGGGTCTAAACCCCTATCATGGCATATACTGTATCACCCAAGGATGACATGTTTAACATATCAGGAAAGCACCTTGTGCAAAAAAAAAAAAAAAAAAAAAACCCCCCCCCCCGGAAACATGTAGGTAAGGTGCCAACGTACACCAGAACATACTGTATATGGACAGTGTCTTTCAATTTTGTCTTTTCCATTAATAACTGAGGCAGAGGAGGAGAAGACTCTTAAAAGTACCACTGAAAGATTATTTAATATTTAATTTACCTCACGTCAATACTGCACAACAAAATCCAAGAAGTCTGTTTATGCAATGAAGCAGAGCTAAGAATAACTATTCTCTTTTTTAAATTGAGAACAGATTTTTTTTTTTAAATCAGTATCCTTAGCAAACTTTTTTCTTTCTTTTTTTTTTACTGTATCAAGAGGAGAGTGTGAGATGTGATGGCAACCTTTAAGTTCATTTAAAAACTTTACACTGGACTGTACAAGATTTTTTTGATAAACTATTTACATTTTCAGACTTTAAAACATATTCAAAGCAGCAATAGACACTAGTTTTTCCTCTAAACGCCCAGATAATTACCGGCCATGGGCCCAGGTAGGTACCTGCATTGTATATAGAATTTCTACAAAGAAAACCTGCCCATTAAGTTAGCCAGTGGGTGTCCAACGAGCAGCCCTCGCCGTTAAGAGCTGCACCCACAGTGTTGCTATAGGAATCAAAGCATAGTACCTTGACAAGAGAGTCTCAGTTGTCCCAAYAGCTCTACACAAACTTTACAATTTGAAACAGCAGCTAGCATGTCAGTCCAGCATGTCAGTGAATTGTGCTGATTAAATTAACATAGAGTACAATCTCACAATATACATCACAAACAAATTACAATGTCAGGAAATAAGAGTTACAGTAAGATAAGTTATGTAGTAACAGCTTATAAGCTTGTCTTAATGTAATAAAAAAATTTTTACATGGGAAATACAATAATGAATGAACATAAATGCTAAGCATTCTAGTTTGCTACAAGCTGAAGAAGGGTACAAGAAAAAAAACGTTGCTTTCTAGAAAGCAAAACACAAATGACAAAGGAAGACAAACGGAGAATGCACACTAGCACGTCTGCAATGTGCAGCATACAAACAGTTAAATATTTGCACATTCCCCATACTCCAAGAGCACCAAGGACCTCACTTGTGGTTTTTAGAAAGCGGAAATTACATAGCAAGCCATGTCACTAAGTTGCTTTATAGCTTTCATATTGCCATAAATACCAATTTGATAAGTTTTCCTTTAGCCCAGTTCACCCCACCCCACCCCCTTTTTACCCAGCGTGTGAAATCTCAGAATACTTATTTGTCACCATTTCCAACAAATCTGGTAGTTAAAAAAGGGTGATGGATTAAAATTAAATATATTTGCATATACTTTTTTTTTTTCCCTTCTGTAGCAGGACATTACAGTATCTCAAAAATGTAGTTTGATCCAAGAAAAATCACAGATATTAATGGGTTATATAAAAAAAAGATTTGGGGGAACTTTTTTTAAAGGAAAAGGAGTAAGTGTTTTGTAAAAGATCAAATGAGGTCATATAGTATTATTCTTTTAAATGAACATGCTTAAGTGCCCACTTGAATCTTAAAAAAAGCATGCAAAACACCAAGGGCCCAAGCCCATTCATTAACTTCTCATAAAAACATGAAGAACTCTTATCATACATTCTGCTGGCTGCATCTCCAGTGCAGTTGTTCGCACTGTGGCCCTGGCTCAGCAAAGTTTGCCCCACTTAACACCAACGCTTTACTGGTCCTCATGACCGCCATGGAAGTACTAAAATGCTTAATATTAAGCAGGTAGATAAGTGTTTTGCTGGGGGAGAATGGGGGTGTTAATCTTGTAGTATGTTTTGCTAGGAAATGATTTTGAAATGCCATGCCTTTGATACGACCAAAACAGAAAACCAGAAAGCCAACCCAGAGAGAGGACTATGTTTTAGATTGCATTGGGAGGTGGTTGTGTTTGTACTTAAAGCAGGAACTGCCCACAGCTGACTGCTGTACACTTTGCACAGGGTATCTTATTTATTGTGACTAATGCTGCTGTTTGTTTTGCATTCCCATCCCAGAGCAATCCCATYTTTTGCCCTCCCCCTGCCTCATGCTGCACCTGAGTACACTGATTGAGGAGCACATTGTGATCCCATGTACTCTCAGCAGGCGGTTTCGCAAGCTMAATGGTGATGCTCAAACATACAGTCAGACCAGAATTGGGCCACTTCGTCAGAGTAATTTCCCCATGTAAACCTGAACCCTGGAAAGCAGTTCTGTTTCCATTAAGACTTTTATCTTCCACTTTTATGAAATATKAAGTGAACTATTCTAGCTGGTATCAGACTGTTTCGGGAGTGTTCTTCTCTTGAAAAGAAGTATTTTATAATTTTCCAAAAAGAAAATATATTGTATCTGTTAATTAAATAAACTAACTGTTCACAGAGAAAATAGTATTACTATATTTGTGCATTACCTGGAGTTGTTATTTTTTTCAGTCAGAGTTATTAAGGGGGGCTCAAACACTATGCTTAAAGAGCAATTCCACAAGTCCTCTTTGTGTATTGTGGGAACAATTTTCCTAATATGACAATAACGCAATTYAATGAATGTAGAAAATAAAGGTTTGATATTATTAAGTCTTGACTGCATTGCAAGGGCCATCTTACTCATGATAATCTTTCCAGGGATATGCTTTTGACTTCCAGACACCATTCTTGTTAAGAAGTAAAATATCTATCTCATCAGTTTTACTTGGATTCAGAAGACTAACTGTGTTTCCTATCAAATGTATCAGAAATTTGGTATGTTTAATGTATCAACTTTCTAAAAAAGAAGAAAGTATTCTGTGTTTGTGGAATATGCTATTAAAAATCAGTGAGAGCACAAGTGAGGCATCTTGCTGTCCCAGCTACAGGTCCACAATACTGCGCTCACACTGTGGATGTAAATTCAGCATCTACATGAGGTACAGTGACTTGTCAGCATTTAATATGGACCAACATACACTGATATAGAACAAAAGTAAATACATAACTTATACTTCACTAAGTATCCATGAACAAAAAATAAAATTCTATTTCCTATGTTATATTTACACAATTTAAAAAAATCTAAAATGAGATGGTAAATTCATCAAAAACTTTGTTTTGAGCTCCGATTAATAAAGTAAAAATGTTGGGTTTTATCCTTATGATTGTCCTTCCTTGATTTCTACTGACATTTTAGAGCCAATGTCGGCTAATAAATAGAGTAAAATGCTCATATGCACAATTCAGATTCAAATATGTTCCTCCCACTCCCCCAGCCAATAAATGCAATTTTTACCAGCTGGCAATTCCTGAACAGCCAGTCATTTTCAAGAATGAGGCTTTAACATACAGAGCATCAGCATTGAGGCAGGGCTGGAGCTAAAACAAAGTGTTCATACATACATGTATTTTGCATAAATAAATGAAATAACAAGACATAAAAATGACTCAAATCCGGCAACTGTGAGGCAGGCCCACACGAGTCGAAACAGATGACTTTTGTTCATGTAGTTTTCGTACAACAGTTTCACATTAGTCAGAAGTGATAAAAAATACCATTTATATCCAGTGCTTATAACACTTACGAAACAACATCTGTGAGTGTGTGTTTTTTTGTACTACAAGCAAAATCAAGTTTCAGTCCTAAAGAACAGTCCTTTGTTCTCCACAAGCCTGCAGAATATTATTTTGGCATGGTCATAAAATTAAAAAAAATTAACCAACTAATCTAAATGTTTGCCTTTGTGCAAAAAAATAATTACATAAAATACAATGCTAGCAATACAGCATTCTACCTATGCAACAAAACCAGAAAAAAAGAGAGCAAGAGAGAAAGAAAGTGACATGGGGGGAGAGAGAGATACTTCTAACTGGAGAATTATGTAAGACATTAATAAATAGTCATTTTTTTAGGAAATAATGGTATCCTCCCCCCAATCTGAGCTGAATRTATTAAAAACAGTTCAAATTCCCAAGCGATTATAACAACAAAACCCACTTTCTATCAGTACCTTAACCAGCTTGAAGAGGGCGCTCACCAGCTAACGACACAGCATATGCCTTTAAAGTCTTGGCTAGACCAGTTTATTGCTTATTAGACATGGACTCAAAACACATTTAAATAAATATTAAAAATATAGCATTTTGTTCCAAATTATGAAATGGTCAGAGAAATTTGACCATTGTGTTTCTATGCCATTATCTTTATAAATTGTCCTGTAAATTGAACAATGTTCCTTGTCTTCGGGGTTCTCGCACATTTAAATGTGATTCCTATAGTGGCAACAATGGCTTTCTCTGCTCAAATAGGTATTAGTGGGGCTATGAGGAAAATGACTGCTCCTGTTACACTGCACCTCACATGRATTTCTGCAAGCTAGGATGATAGCATGAGGACAGCCAGCATTAACACTATACTTCTTTCATTGTCTGGGCCCTAAACAAAGCCCGTTCAGCTCTGTGGGAAGATTCCCACAGACTTCAAGAGGAGCTGCTCTAGGCCCACTCATACCTCTCAGCCCGAGTCTGAAATTATCACCAATGTGCTGAACATATTCAATTCAAATTAAAAGCTGAGGGAGTTGAGGAGCTTCAGCACATGTATTCATCAGGCCCATTGGATCTGCATAGATACACAGTGATGTATTTGTGAACAGGAGTGGAGTGTGTGGGGAAAAAAGTAAAGGCAATTTCTTCTCTGTCTCTGAAATTTAATAAATTCGCAATCTTGGAATATCTCTCTCTTGCATATTTCCCAGAATTTTCTCTAGCAATTGCGCTGTTTCTAGTAGTAATATAAATAAAAATTTTAGTTTCTATAGCACCTTACATCCAAAGATGTAAGATTCCAAAGCACATGACAAGCATTTATCAAGATCTGGCTCACATTCCACATGACTAATATTCAATTAATATTTTTGATGCACCATTTTCCCAGCTTTGCAAGCCAGATATTTGTGTGGCCTTCCCTCCCCCACTAGGAGTCTCACATATAAATCACTGCATAAATACTTAAGGTAGCAAACAGTTCCTTCAGGTGACAACAGGAACATGATGTACAGAGCCACAATTCACTGCAGGATTCAACAGGCCCTAAAAATTCATCATGGTGGACTCTACATTTTGGATTTTACATCTGCCTTTGCTGTCTGTCTAAGTATAGAGGTTTATAACTATAAACACAATTTTTTAGGAGTATTTGCACTGTATGCACATATAAAAGTACGCCCTTTATTTTGCATTACATATAGCAGAGTATTTCCAAGCRCTCCTTGAACATACAGTGTTACAGGAACAACTGAATTTCTCATTCATGTATGTCATGTTTATTTTAGTAGCAGGTGCACTTTTATTTTCATATACCTATGTAATTTAGGGGAGGAGAAAGAAGGGGCTCTTTAAAATGTCAATAAGGAATTGTAAGTGTAATGCCACCAACAGTACTTTTAAAAATAAATATTAAGTATTTGGACCCTTGACATTCTGGAATGAATAAATTATTTAAGAGAAAAATGTGTTAAGACTGAATGCAAGGGTTAAAAGCGAAGGGGTAGAGAATGTAATCAGAGGTGGCCTCACACTGCTAAGACAGGCCTGTCCATAGCTGGTGATCGCTCTTTTGTGCTTACTTAAAATTTCACACTAATGGCACATCAAGAGGCAAAAGCAATTGGGCACATGCACTATGGCAACCATGTTCACTACTTAAGAATATCCTGTCTCCAGATTCCTGAGTACTTCACCATATTCTGGAAATATTAGGTTTTACATATAATTTTTTTAAGATGCCAAAGGATTGTCTAAGACTTTACAGTGTCTCCTTTAAGACTTTTTTTTAAATGTTAAGATTCAAAAGTTATGAAAAGTTTGGCACATCAGAAGTTCAGCTACACATATGGAAAAAAATGGAATTCAGAGACTATTTTTTAAAGACAAGCTATGATGCACACATGTGCACACTTGCGGACTTGTTCTGTTTCACAATATGAAATCTGCAGTTTTTGTTTTCTAAAATAATCCAGAATAAAAACACATTCACAACCTGTAGGCTGGCACAGCATACCTGAGTGAGAATGTATAACCCCCATCTAAAACAGTAACTTAAACCTTTATCAGCATCCAAAAGGAAAAAGACAAAAGGTAAGACTTGTAAGACAGCTATTGATTCATATAAGTTTTCAAGTCCTGATGTCTGATATTTAATATATGTCTTCATCTAAATAAAAAAAAAAAAAAAAAAAAAAAAAACAAGTTCATGAAAAATTAGGGAAACAATCTGTCTCACACATTAAGAAACATTTAAGACCATTCTGCTGATGTAACTGTAGGAGCCACACATGCATGCAGGCTCTTTAAGAACTTTTGTTCAAAAAAAACCCAAAAAAACCCAAATGAGTCTGAGTACTTTAATTCTGTGAACACTCCTCAGTTGGCACTGACTGCCTCATGGGCTTCATTTTCACTACTATAGTCTGATTTGGGATCATCCTCATAGTCCTCGTACATTTCTATTTCATCCTCTCCATTTATCATTTCATTTCCAGCAAGGCTTCCGCTGTCCGTCTTCATACCATAAGTGCTCTGAATGACGGGGATGCTGGGCTCAGGGCTGGCAGAGGTGCTGGAGCAATCTGATGTCATCTGAGGTGATGGCGTGGTAGTCGCCATGGTAATAGCACCAGGATAGACAACCCCCGTTCCCGTGGTGATTGGAATTTGAGGCTGTTGTCTGGAAGGAAAAACAAGAGGGGAACGTGATTTCCTGTGGTCAGAGGAGGGAAGGCCTTCTGCAAGTCCAAATGAAAGAAAAGCGGGTGGTTTCCTAGAAAGGCTGCATGCATTCCTCTGGGGTTCACAGTCTGGTCCCATACGGTATTGGTTCATCTTAGCTCTCCCAAGGATGACTGGAAAGTAAACTCTTTAKTAACTACCAGATGTTGATTCTTTTATGTATTTTATGTGTTTGTTTAAACCATACTGCAAACTAGCCCTTGGACAGAGATCATCAAAAGGCTTCAGGCACCTGTGTGATGCCTAACTGCCACTGGAGACACCATGTATCCAAAATCTAAACCCTCCAAACGCCTGACAAGAGCTTCTGTTAATGAGGGGACCTCAAGTAAGTGCCTAAAATGGCAGACAGGTGACTAAGTAACACTGTCTAACTATAAGTATGTAATTTACTATTTAAGTGCTAGGTAGACTCCTACATCACTCAGAAATACTTTCGGTATTTTATTGCTGGCTTTTGATTTTTATTTAAATCCATGATCAGAATGCCATTTGTTCTTCTGGATTTCATGTGTAAGACTAAGTTTTTGAAGCAAAGTACTTTAAAAAACAAGAACAAATGTTCTTCTTTCAATGGTAACGGACAGTCTACAGAAATTAAGACTTCCTCCTGAGGAGCCAATGTCAGATCTGATTTATTTTGACAATGCAAATACATGAGAAGACTCAGTTAAGGGTGCACTACCTCTACTTTTGACAGACCTTACCTTCTGATAGCTAACTTTGCACTATGTAATGTTGTCTTTTTCAYGCGTGTGTGATTTTAAGCATACTTGAGCACTACCCCACTTGAACTAAAATGGGCTTATATCACTGCCAGTCAAGCAATTCAACACAAGCTTAGATGTACTAAGTGATGCAATGTCTTTTCTTACGGTGATGTATGTATATTGAAATGCTTTGCTGAGTAAAGGCCAGGTTGCTGAACCCATTCCATGGTCAAGCCCTTACTGGCTACAAATTTATTAAATCTACTTCTTACATTTGGGTTAATTAACTAATAACTTACTTTCTATATTAAATACTCATACAAATATTCTTATATTATTTCTGGATCATTACCTTTAGTAAAACTAAGAGAAAAAGAAGGAATGTAACTTGTCTGAAGGAAGAGAATCTCCATCGTACTTTAGATGTAACAATGAATGAATATACTCCAGTACCAGAAATACCTAAGTGCCCTGGAAGATGCTGGTGTAGTATTGACTAGTTATTGAACATACATGCCTATTTGCATAATCTATTTAAAGAATCATAATTTTCAATGTATTCCCAACCTTCTTTAGAGCAATATTGACCAAGCATTAGAGAACTATTATATAATTTTAGCAGGAGAAACAGTGTCAGATGTGTTTGAATAGTCTTAACAAATCTATAACTTCTTGACCACTGTGTCATTCTATGCTAAAATTCAAAAGGACATTCCATAAACCAGTCTCTCACAAATCCTTAATCATTGGCTAAATCAATACACAAAATAATCTAAAGCTTATTTACAAGACCCTAAATGTTGAGTCTTTATTGTTCATTGATCAAACTCTAATTTTGATACATATCACACTACAGAGTTATTGGGAAACCAAAATACTTCAAGTCTGGGAGCCAATACAGTCAAATCATGAACACTCTTTGTAAGATAATATTAAAATAGCATGTAGTACTGTCATTGCTGGTGCTGCTAGCCCGGCTCTTGAAGCCTCTGCACAGCTTGAGAAATTTAAACATCTGTTGTATAAGTATGGTACACCTGGCTAGCAGTGAGCAAAAACATCGCAGTAATTCATTTGACACAGTCATTATACTCCTGTTTGCAAATGATGATTTGCAGATGATTTACAAACAGCTAGGGATTTTTCACTAAATTTTCACTTTTTAAATGGTCTGATAAATGTTCTGTGAAAACAATTTTCAGCCAATGTATTTGCTTGCAAGTGATTTTCTGCAAACATCTTTCAATACTTTATCCATAAAATTGAACACCTACCTCACATGGGAACATTTCTGTTTTAGAATTGCATGTTGTCAGGAGTATAAACTATTACTGTTAAAAAGCCACATGTACCTCCTCCACAACTTTTATACACAAAATGTTCGCATTAATGACTTTCCACAAAGCAAAGGAAAAAGAAACCCACACATGGTCACAACAAAATTCTACATAGTTGTCACCATGCCATACACACTTAATTCTCTCTAATCTGCCCATCTAACAACTGCTGGTGCTAATCTTTTTATGATATTTCTTAGAATAAACAAATTCACAAAACAAAGCATCCCCAATCGTTCATCAAAGAATACCACAATATTAATGCCAGAAGAGGTTTTGAGAAAAGTTGTTTTTACAACTCTTCTAATAAGAGTTGTACAATATACTCAAAGAATGATTGAGTGCAAGCTGCTCTTGTGTTATAGATGACACTAAGGATCAGAACCCTAATATCTACCCCTACCCCTCCCCCCAAAAAAGTTTGCATTTTTTAGAAGCAAATTGCCTTTTTATAAGCAGCAAGAAGGAATAGGATAGGGCTGTGACGTGTCTTGATAAAATGATGGTTGTCAGTATTAAGCCCTAAAGGACTGACTAAGTTAAGAAATTCAGATATTCTTTCAAATGTTTATCAAGTCAGCAAAACCCTTTTGCATATCCACATTTCAATGGGACAGGGTATATTTGTCCAAGCAGCACCCATTTCAAAGTATAAAGGGAGCAGGTCATCTGAGTATAATGAAGCAGAATTTACAGAAATACCTTTTACCTAAGAATGCACCAAATGCATAGCAAACTRTACAATGAATCTAACTGGTAAAGAACTTGATCAGTGTAAGTTAACGAAAGTTGAAGGTTTACTGATTTTGTCATTCATAAATGCAGTTCTTTTTTACATGTTAAACAAAAATCAGAGGTGGTGTGCATGCCTGCTGCTGGATGGGTAAAAACTGTGAGCTTTAAATTACCTATATCTCACCGTTGAACTGTAAACATGTGGTAACTGTACCACCTAAATGGGAAGTGTCTCAAATTGCTACCCATTTGCTAGCAAAAATTTGCTAGCACTTAAACATGGGCACCCACACACCCCCAGTAACTGGACACCTACCTCTCACTTGAGCACTGTTATTATTTAGAGCTGATCAGGTTGTCAGTGTAGATTCTGCTCAAGTTGCTGCACTACATCCCAGAAAGCCTTATTTTAMGAAATCACAAACTATATGGATGGCATACGTTACTGGAGATGAGTGTTATCATTTTCTAAGTAATTAAATTTCACAGGATGGGGAGGGGGGAAGAAATCAGAGAATTTATTTAAATTCTAACCACGCTCCCTGAAAGGAAGAGTTGGAGTTTCTAACCTATGACTCTAGCCATTATATTTTCTTTTATTTGTAGTTTTTAAAGGCATTCATGTTAACAGTATTTTTTTATAACATTAAATTCCACGTTTAATCCTTGTATCTCGCTAGAGTTTTGCCTATCATAGGACCTTGGGGTGAGGAGATAAAAACATACTTTACTGCAAGCTACAGGTTACAATTCAGCTCAGTTGCACATGGTTAAAGCAAGGATGTTTTCTACCTGGTTAAGATTTCCAGAACCCGACATTAATCTTCCTATCTCTGCAGATCTGTGAGTAATGGTGATGCATGGCTATGTAACCGAGTTTCAAACCACTCCTGTCTCCACCATCTCCTCTTTGCCAAAGAAATCCTTATGTGGCCAATTACTACAGGTCGCTTGCCTCTGACTCTGCCAGCATTGCTAACATGTCTGTCCGGTCTGGGGCCAAAGATTGGGCCCAAAATATTTAGGTAAATATAAAAAAGGAGGTAACATGAAAATTCTTAGACCAACTGACCTGCTCACAACTCTGTGGCATTAATATTCTTAGGATTTTCCTGGAGAACGTTCCACTTTTGACTTTTGCAAAACTAGACAAACATTTAAATTGGCAAATTACCATTGTTTTCTGATCCCTTCCAACTATTTTCTGACAGCTCTTTAAATGACTGAAGCAAAATCGATTGCATTAAGGAAAATGCTTATATGATACACACCCCTGAAACTTACATTCCCATAAGGAATGAAATAACAGTAAATCTCACAAAAGCACCCATTGTGTACTTACTTTAAGTTCAAGCTACAGGAGTATAATATTACAGCCTTATTCAAAACCGTAGTCTAGCAACATTCAGACTATGTGTGTACAGTAGTTATAAACACTATAAAGGCTTTATTCTAAACATCTTACACTGGTAAAACACAAAAAAAGTTACTGCTTACATCATTTTGCAGAGAAATGTATATATCATATATTTGTATTTAGAGTGTATTAGACTATAAAAATGACTGAGAATTGAATTATTTTTGTAAGACAAGGCAACAAAAGACAGACTCTTAACTTAAAATGTCTGAATTTATGGCTTATATATGATCCATTTGTTAGTTCACATTTATTTATGCATTACAAAAAAGTACTATCGAAGATAAATTTTGAATCACTTGAAGTCTGTTCAGGGATTAACTTACGCTGAAGTTATTATTCACAACTTCCCATTAATAATTTTATTATTAAAAATAACTCAATTATTTTGAAGACATAGCTGGCTTCAGATTCAGCTTCCGCTAGATTAAAAACAGCAAAATTTTAATATACTCTGCATTAAACATGACTTATTTCTGTGTATTATCTGCCTCATTTGGAACAAAATTCATTCATGTAGAGATGCAATAGAAGGCCTATGCACATTTTAAGTTCCACTCTGTTCTTTAAAATACTTGCCAGTTCCTAGATTTTTGTGCTGCTCTATCACATATATAACATTTATCTCAAAACATGAATTTCCTGCCCAATTTATTCCAAGAAATCTTCACTCTCATTCCATTATTTGGAAGCTTTTCTTCAAAAATCACAACAGAACCTGGCCATTCATTAGCTTATTTCTCTATTTTATTTTAAAGCCTGGCTAGTTTGTCTATTGAGATTCTCTAAACAACTTTTATGCATCTTACCAATGTTTATCAAAGAATGTAGCTCACTGAAGTAAGCAGTATGAGATTTTTGCATCTTAAAAGTTCAAGCACTGTAAAACTCTTTGTGTTTGTGGTGGGGGGTGTTTTAGTTGTACACATGGCAGGATTAATCTATGCTAGCCAATGGCTCACCCAAGGGGATCTGACAGGAACTAGCCCTTACTGGATTGCTTAACCCATAAATGTAGACTTGATTTAAAAGAATACGAAACACAAATATGAAAAAATATAATTTTTCTTGCTATTTATGCTTTCCTCTAGCCACCTGTTTTGAAGGTCTGTCTTTCTTTTCACACRTCTCCTATTTATCTTTTTATTCTGTGATGATAATTTTTTGCCATTTTGGCATACCCATTCCCAACTTAATTGGTATGTTCTTTAAAAAAAAATGAAAAACAGCAGGACTTCAAGCAATATGAAGCACTTGGCACATTTCATTGGAGTCTATTTTGTACTTTTGTTCTCTATCTTACACTGAAATATTTACTGTAAACATAGAGTATATTCAATCCTAAAAACCACATTTGTCTCCTATTTCATTCTGAAAAGGAAACTGCATCTCAACTCCCACGTCTACAGTTCTGAAGGACGGTTTATGCTGTTCGTTCCATAAAAACGGTGGAAAAATGATGGGTGTACGAGGTCAGTTAGGAAAAATGTTCCAGCTGATGCTTTATGTGATATTTACATTAAACACAAGGAAGAGTAAGTTTAAGAAGTTGATGGGCTATATTACTGTGTTTCACTTAATTATAATCTGATTTGGATGAAATGTTGCTTTTATTACTCAGTAAACTATTCTGCTGAAATAAATGATACCGTGTTTTATGTTTCACTTCAAAAAAGCTGTCCTGGTCTGGTTTTTTCACCTTTTTTGCTTCGTCTCTTCCAAGAATTTTGTTTTAGTTTTTTCTTCAGGGAAAAAGGGAATTTGGGGCAACAGTGGGAATTCACAGACAAGCATTAAATAATCCTTTAAAATCACAGCCTGTGTTTCCTCAGTATTAAAATTTATATTCATATTGAGCTGCAACATGGATCTCATTTCACCTTTATTGAATGCATCCATTAGATTTCATACCCTCTTTTTCATCACTTGCATAACTAAAAGTTGTTGTTTCTGGTAAAGTCCACTGCATCATTATGTAAGTGCACAGAAGTAATTTACTCTTACTTTAAAACTTCTTCAACATGGATAGAGCAGTGTGAAATGGACTTAGCATAAATATGAATTAGATCCAATCCTTTCAAGAAAATGATGACATTCTCATGGTCTTTGTGATCATACTGTTTGATATATGAGAAAGATGTTATATTCAGGTTGCACCAGCAGTTTAGTTTTGAATAGTTTTAATTACTATTTTTTTAATCACAATATCACTCTTTAAGTAGGCACTTTTAGAAGTTTCTTAAATCTGTCCTCCATCTTCACCTCCATATTTAGCCATGACTTCCAATGTGTAAAATGCTACTRCTTAATACTGTTTTGAATTAGCAAACAATTCTCAAATTGTTCAGACTGCTGTTCTGGCATTTCTTTTGCATTTCTTGTCTAGATGTGATTTGGTCTGTCAATCTGCTTTGGAAGACATAAGCTAGAGTTTCATTCCCTCAGTCTGAATATAATCTGTGATGTGTTGTATAAATTCAGATTTCTATTTAGAGTTCTATGTACAATTTTGATGGAAGTCTATTAGTAAACAATTTCCCTTACAGTGAAGAATAAAAAAACAATGTCAAAACTATAGACTGGAAGGTTATTTCAAGATACCAGAAACACTTCTGTTTACTGATTGAAGAAAGAGCCCACATTGTTGCAGGCTGTACCACAAAATAATTGACTGCAACAGGAGTTCTGCATCCCAAGCCAAAAATGAGGGCACATAATCGACGTCAAGGTCAATTATCTAGTAGTGAAGTACCCAACAAAAGGAGACTATTGTGATTAGAGAAATAAGCAGAACATTGTGAATTTGGAAAGGCTGGCACTGGAGATAGCTTTTAGACTCTTTGTAAACCACCAGAAACATTGTGTTAGAGCACTGAGCATCACAGATTAATTCATAAAAAAACAGGAAAGAGAAATCAGTTATGGTGCAGTTGTTTCACTGGACTTTTTTTATCTGTAGCCTGTAGATCTTTCATAGTGCTGCTTTCTCTGCTGAAGACTAGAGGAAATACTGTTAAAAAACACACAATATTTTTAAACAGTGCCAGGATGTTTTTGAGCCAAATATTCCGAGTTGTAAATCTACCCAGTCTATCTATGCACTACTTGAAAGACTCTTCCTAAAACATTTATTTTTAAAAAATATTTTTTTCCACAAAATTCCTAATAGCCTCATGCTACGATATCATTAGTTCATGTGTGTTCCTAATGTAACTGCTATTACTCCTGTCCCTTTTCCCTCTCTCCTGACTCCTTATTCTACACTGGAATAATCTTTTGTGGTTTTGTCTTTGTTCTTGTCTTAATTTAGGAGTCATTACTAATCCAGAATGGATTAGCTTACTAATAACTCACAAAAGACATGATTCAAACCTTTCAGGCTAATGGGAAACGACTTCTTTTGACTTTAAAGAATTCCACAATCAGTCTCATAATCAGCATTCAGTGGCAAGCTGATAGCTCCATATTCCATGATATATCTTATGTTTTTAATAAGGTTTTACAGGTTCAAATCCTTACCTTCTAAATGGCTTAGTCAGTGACTTAAACAGATAAGTCTGTTTGTTTTCAAACAGCATGCTCTGTCTTTGAAAACAATTACAACAATAGTACTCACCCTACGGTAAAAAACTGCCTCATCTCCTGTCTTCGAGACCTCATCAGTTGTTTGTATTCACCAATACGCAATTTCTTTCCATCAACAATGCAGGTACGTTTTGGTCGAGGTTTGTATTTGTAATTAGGATACTTTTCTAGGTGTATTTTACTTAGCCGTGCCTGCTCTTCATAATAAGGTTGTTTCTCTTGATTTGACATGGACTTCCAGCGAGATCCTATTAACACAAAATATCAGTGAGTGCTCAAGTAAAGCAGGTTTAGCTTTACACATACACATTTCAACATGCCTTCTTGCCATAATAAACAGATTTTAAATAAGTTAATTAAATAAACTGATTTGAATTTACATCAGCCAGCACATATATTGGGATGCACAACCTGAGACACCTTAAAAGAACCTTGACTTTCAGATATTGCTGCAGACCAAACATATGTAAAGCTATTAAATAGGTGCACTTAAAATCAATAGTTACTTCTCAAAAGCTCAGCCTCATGCTGCAGAMCAGACTATTTAATTTTTTACAATATGAGCATTAATCTGTGAATAATTCTATACCTTTGTAATACCATGCACAGTATTATGGTTAAGTAAGGTCCACAGCCATACCTTTACTGTTAAAAGCTTAACACATTGCCTAGGGATATGTGCTGCTTTGATAGTTTTATGAGGATTTGGTTTATACACTCCTACTAATAGATATTAATACCTTGCTATGTAAGGTATAAGCAGGAAAAAATTATCAAAACCTTATAGATTCAACAAAATTATGCTGTCTGGGTGTCTTAAATTTACTAATCTTCTGATATAAGCTTGGCATAATATTGGCACCTTACCATATTTTAAATCCTATTATGCATATTATCTTCCGGCCAGATGTAATAAATGCACAGAACTGCACTGAGAAAGTTACATTCAACAAACTGATATTTAAAAAAAAAGAAAAACAGAAAGCACATTGTAATTATATACACCACTTCAGGTACTGTAAACTCTCATTGAAGGCTGCACCAATAAAAAAGTTAAAAAATTAACACAGTGTACACAGGAAGAGGAAAAAGTATTCAGATCTCTTGCATTGTTTATAAAGAGCTATCTAAACACTTGAGTAGAGAAGGGATTTTTTTTTTTTCCAGGGGATACGAAATGCAGAAAATAGCTTTTTGGTGTCTTTTAGATGAATAAAACGATTACAGCTGTGGTAAATGTGGGTGGAAGCTATTCTTTTACCAAGATTTTTCATACATCAACAAATGGAAAAGTTGTATAAATATTATCCGTGGCCAGCAATACTCTGTGTCAGTTCTAATATTTCAGTCTCTTTTCTCATTGTCCTGGAAAAGTTGCACAGATATTATATGGACATAGACTTATTTGCGGCAGAGCAGATACTGACAGGTTAATTCCATGGTTAACAAACACTCAATTGCTGGCACTTCTGAATATTTATGCTGGAAGTTTACATTTTAATGAATACAGTTACTATGCTCCTAATAGTTTTTTCACAGAATGCACACAAATAATATAGATTCCCTACAGCTGCCAACACTGAAACAGTGCAGGTTTTATACAAAACTGAAAGGCTATTCATATAACTTACTTATATGGTAGACAAAAATATGAGAACTACTAAGTAAGATTTTGGAAGTTTTAGGACAAAGTAACATTTATTTCTGTGTATTCTTGCCTCTGATTGAACTAACACGCAACAAACGTTGGTAAGAATGTATTTGAACTCAAAGTTTACAATAAAATTATTACAGAGGAAACTTGATTTTTACTTTTATTTATTATGAGTTACATTTGGAATCTGTCTTTCACTTCAAAGACTCAGAAGGCAAATATAGGTTTTAACATTTCACCACTCATTCTCACGTATGTTTCTAATTCTCTGGAGGGGTCTTAAAAATCAAATCAAAATTTCTCAAAAATGAGCCAATTTATTTGCACAGTGGCAAAATATAGTCCATGGCACATTCCCTGATCGTCCCAATCTATACAAATTAAATATTAACTACTGTGTCTTTTAACCTAGCAATATTTTAATTGTATGATGCTAGTGCTTCCTTAGCTTTTTGAACATTGTAGCGTTTTGAATCAAACATCATTTTGCATGCGAGCAGGTATGCATGTACATGTCTTTTGAACTGTGCCAGGTTTCTTTCTTTGACACTGCACTGTCTGACATAAACCTTTGATTTTGATTTTGTACTTTATTAATTTTTTCCCAGTAATTACTCSAGCAAGAAACATTTTGCATTCAGGTGATTTGTAGTTCAGGTGATTTCTAATGGGATCTTGCAATTAGACCTTTTATCAGGATACACTCTTGCAACAGATTTCACAAAACATTCCTTTTAAATGCTGCTAAGTCTTTAAAGCATGTTGTGACTCTGCTGTTGAAAAGAAAAAGCATTAGGGAAGAGGCAGAAAGGGAAAAGGAAGGGAATGAAAATGAAAACAACCCATGAGTTTTAATTTGTGTAAGTTTCAGTAATTCCAATTTCAGTGAACATCTCCCAAACAAAATATGTCCTAAAATTAGACAAGTTGCATATCCAAGAAGGAAGTAACTAGCCTGTGTCACCAATATAAATAACCTCATCTTTCCACAGCTCCAAAAATAACTAACCTCTGCCAATTGCCACTACTATAGCAGAGCCTTCTAAGCTTCCCTCAGTTTTGGTTCAGTCACAGTCATGATTTGTTCGTTGTTTTGCACTTACCTAGGATTTTGCTAATGTTGGAGTTGTGCATGTCAGGGAAGGCTTGGAGAATTTTTCGACGCTCATCCTTTGCCCAAACCATGAAAGCATTCATTGGTCGTTTGATGTGCGGTTCACTACTGGCTCGGCCCCGTGAATCCCGGTAGACTCGAGCTTCAGCCACAGTGGCACCTCCTGTTGGCCAACAATAATACTGCTGTAGTTTAGCTGCAGAGCCATTCATTGCTTTACTTCCTGTAATGTCAGGGCAGGAAGAAACAAGATGGATGCAAAACATTATTACGTGGATTACGCAAGTGCTTTCACTGCTGTGTTTATTTTAGCCTCATTCTCTTTTTCTCTCTCTCTTTTTGCTGCCAGATCTATAAGAGAGAGACAAAGAGAGAAGGGATATCCAGTGATTTCAGTGTAAATGCTCAGGCTCACYCAGCTGGAGGCATCAACATCTGAGTGAGGAAACAAATTGCACCGGTATTTCTCCAGTTGAGGTATGGAGATTTGAAAAAGTTTCCATTTGGGACTTTAACATAGCATACATGTTCTGAATGCTCAACAAAACTCACATAAAAGTTACACTTGAGAATCCAAACTGATGTAGATGTAGACCTGTTCACACAAGTAATTTACAATGACTTTGCTGCTCGAGCAGCGAAGCACATGCCAAACATTTCATAAAATAAATTATATAGTACACCAGGTACGTGCTGCTAGTTGTATGGATCCAATTATATTTGGAGCTGAACACTTTAAAGTCGCATCTGCTTTAGTTGAATTTTAGATGTGTCTTGGAGCATTCGATCACATATATGTCATAAAACTGTCTGCCTTCAACAGGTACACACACAGCATCCTGGAGCTTCTGGAATGGGAGACAAGCACTCCAGGTTCTCCATGCCTGCTGTGTTTTAATGTACCCCAGTGTCCTGTCATTACCTATCATCAATTCAACTTGTACATGCTAACCTTAACCGTTTTTTTGAATGCATCCAGCCCTGCTTCTTGACCGCAAACCGCAAAGCTTCATGGGGGTTTAGAGTTCACAGAGCTGAATATGAGGTGTAGAACTAGTTAATACGGAAGAAGGAGATAATTGACCCTAGATAAGGCATGCTTTTACCAGAAAAACTTTTGCAATTGTGATGATAACATATGCTTTTAGGGCTATTCCTTAGATATAAAAGAAAGGCAAAAAGTCTTTACAGTGGGAAAGTGACATACTTAGTCTTAGACCTCATCAAAGTGTTCATATAATTCAATACCTTGAAAAAGCAAGGTACTTGACAACAGATTAGCACAGCAAAAGACCTCCTTTTTTGTAAACTATTACAGCTCCCGACCCGAATTTATTTGCCAAATAATATTAGTTCTTTACACTGAGTAAAACACTGCAGATTTACTGATTTCAGTGACTGAATCACAAGTTTTTAATTGTGCAAAAACTAAGTTTCCTAATTCAGTGTGAAAACACTGTATGTTAGGTATACCATTTAAAAAAATCTATATAGAAAATACATTTACATGAAAAAAGTCCTAAAATAGAGGATGCATAACTAATACACTACCTTTTTGCCACCAGGTCCACAGTACATTAATTTCATTTAAAACGCACTGACCATACAGGATAAATTGATTTTGCTTTATATGGTGTTGACAGCCATGTTTATTGTGCAGTGAAATGTAGTGTAGTTTCAAGCTGACTATATCCATCAACACAGGGCAATATGCTGACTACTGGGCCAGATGAAGACATACATTACTCTGAGAGCAAAACACTCATTCGTATAYGGCAGTGTCTTCTCCTGAGGATCACCACAGTAATTTATGATGCCTCCAATGCCATTACTTTACAACTGACACCAATTTGGCAATTTGTATACTAACATGCGTACACATAAAAGAAGACAGGTTTGTGGCAAATGTGAGATGCAAAACTATTTTAATACTATTCTAAGTTAAGTACCATGCTACAGGTGTTCAGCATTTACAGCAGGCTGCAGCTGCAGTCAGCTTTTTATTGCAAAAAGGAACGGTAGATTTGCTGAGCGACCTGCATGTAGGACCAATTTAGGGGTGTGTATGGTTAATGAGGCTCTGTCCATTGTTGTCAGAAGGCTTGGAACATGCATATCAAAGATACAATTTTTTGAGAGAGGATATATTTATTGTGAAACTATAATAAGTTACAAACATAGTAAGTCAACACTGAAACATTTATTGAGACAAATGGCTATATAATTTGAGAAAAATCAAATATATCATGTAATGGTTGTTCCATCTTTTAAAATAATACTATAAAATTTGTAACTAGTATTTGGGCAATTAGGAAGTTGGTGACAAATCAAAAATTTTAAATTATTATTGATACAAAAGTTGTTATTTGTTATTCAGCTACTCCACTCACAGCAAAGTAAAGAAGACATATTTGAATCCATATGATGATTTTCCATCTTTTACTTTCCCAAAGGTACTTATTCACTATGGCTAAGGAGTTTGTCTTTAGCCCTTTCTAACACAATTTTGGCCTGACCTTTCAATCCTAATGCAGGCAAAGAGTACCTTTACTAGTATCAAGATTATAGGCCAGCTTTTTAATCTGGATATAATGTAGACAGATCGGGGAGGGGGAGGAAGGCAAAAAAACCCCCACCTTAAATGATCTATTTTCAGAGAAAGGTTATGTTAGAAAACAATTCTTACACAGAGTAATAAATTACAACCATCCCAAGAAGGCCAAGAAGTTCTGGCTGTATCTGCTTTAAGCAAGTCCATACTTGAAGGATTTGAAAAAGCAGCCAAAGAGTTGATGTTCTTTGTGCTTGATCTCTSGGGGAATATTTGCAAGTTGACCCATAGGCCATCACAAAAGCATCTGCAAAATGAATTTCTGCAAATAACTGAAGTAATATAATCTCCATGTTCTTCTAACTATCTCAGAACTACAGAATTATATTCAGCATATGAAGTATTACAAGAAAATACTTCTGTTAGCATGTGATTCTATGTGGGGAGCCAAAAAGTCTCAGTGCCTTTTTAGCTTAGAAATGAGGTGCTAATGATATAAAAAGCATATATGCTCAGTGAACTTTTACAAGTTGAAACACATAAGAACAAGCTTTCAAACTGGTTGTTCTTAGGCACTTCATCCTGTCAATCAGATATTTAGACAGTATTGTGCCCTATATAAACGATTTCAACAGGTTTTACAAAGTATGGATTTTTTTCTTATTTTGATAATTATAGTACGGACAGAGGCTGAAAGAGATGCCTGAAATTTTTGAAGAAAAGGTGTATACAACTGCAAAAAAGTAGGTGTTTTACTTCTTTCTGAAAATATTTTCAGGAAAGCCTAATAAATAATAAACCCCAAAAATAAATAAAATAAAAATGTACTACTAATGAAGAGAGAGAAGAGAGGAGGAAGTTGCTAATTGTCTCTCTATGGCAACTAGTGCTCTATCTGCTAGTTACTGTTGATACTGCAATCACAGGAGGAGGTTTTGATTTTCAGAATTAAGAGTTTGGTCAGAATTAAAATTATTGCAAAAGCAGTACAGTTTGGCTGCCCTAATGGCTTAGTTGGCAAACAAGTCTACACCCTCAGTAAGTTCGCAGATGACACCAAGCTGGGCGGCAGCGTTGATCTGCCTGAGGGTAGGAAGGCTCTGCAGAGGGATCTGGACAGGCTGGATCGATGGGCCGAGGCCAATTGCATGAGGTTCAACAAGGCCAAGTGCCGGGTCCT
>JASVER010000044.1:4137862-4181306 GCA_030449065.1 Oceanodroma leucorhoa | reverse complement strand
TTCAAAAAACGTGTGGATGTGGCGCTTCGGGACATGGTTTAGTGGGCATGGGTGCTGGGTTGATGGTTGGACTTGATGATCTTAGAGGTCTTTTCGAACCTTAATGATTCTATGATTCTATGATTTGGCCTAAAGGCTCGGGCTGTCCTCAGAGTGACACTTTTAATTTCTGAGGGTGTGGACTGCCTCACTTCCTAGATGCTTTGCATTTGCTCAACTTGTCATGACTTTGATGATTTAAAACTAAAAGCAGATCAGAGGAGAATGATCACTTTTTGTGGATACATGGCAGGCAACTCCTCTGTGGAAGCCGGATTCCAGACTACACTCTAGGGACAATACTGGGTCAAAGAACACCACAGAATGAATCTAAAAATGTTACAGCTTCATTAAAGTAATTTCAAACAATATTTTTGTTCCAAAAGAGACTGATTGCTTTCTAATGACAGTGCAGGGGAAGAAGAATCCCTGTTCTTTAGAAAGAGAAAACAGTCTGATCATCAACAGGAAAGATAAACATTTTCACATTAATTAAATGTTAAGAAACATACACTAACAATTGTTACATTGTTTATTTATTTATTCCTGCCTTTATCTGAATTTCTCACCTTTTATAATGACAAGAATTTTAGGACAGGCACCATCTCTTAGCACGTTCGCTGAAATCTTGGCCACATTASGGTTAATCCTATTGTCTTTAACAAAGATGTGGTTTTACCTTCCATTTTATACATCATCTACCACAACAAAACCTCAGACTGGGCCTTTACAAGTTACCAGAATGCAAACAATAATAAACGTGATAGAAAGGAGCAAAAAAAGGTTGAGAAAAATATGAGGAAAGAAAGAGAAAAGAAGTGACAGCAAWAAGAAAGAGATTTTTATCAGTCACTCTGTTATTCCTCAATTACTCTTCGCACTCTGGCCATTGATTCATGTTTCATGTCCGTTGACTCCCCCCAGATAACGGATCTTTGGCTACTCTAGAGAATACACTGCATACCATCTTCCATGGACATATACCAAGATAGGATATATAGAAATAAAGACCATATTTCTAGGTTCCTAGTGTAAAGGTGACCGGTGAGTAGTAAAGCTCCTATCATCAGTTACTCATTAGGCTGAGATGACATTTTTGTCTACTTTGGAAAAGACTTATTGTGACCTCCATCAAATCTGGTCCTGTCTGTGGTAATACAACTAGCACTGCTAGCAGCTTGCACTGCAGAGACCAGAACCTAATGAACATGCAGACGGGAGTCACTCTTACTACTAGAGATGGGTTACTCATAAACAYGGAAATGCCGTAAAAACAGGGGGCATGAAAATCGGCTTGGCGGTGCCCCTTCTGCTCTTAACCTGTGGACAGACAAATGCAGCCTTTATGAAAGATATGGCAATATTTCAAATCAATTAGAAAAATGCAAATCTGGAAAGAATAGAATGATAAAAGAAGTTTTGGGAAGCTTAGAGTACAAGAATAATCATTTAACTATTGTTTTGAGTTATTATGTTCAATGTTCAATTTTGGAGAAGGTTACAAAAATTACTACTTCACTGTAATCTAAGTGACTTGTAGCAGTGTTCATGTAACGTTTATCTGTTTTGCCCATTGCCTGGCTCTTACTTCTTCATCCCCATCCACATTCAGAAAACTCTTTCATTCTTTATTACCAGCAAGAGAGGCAAAATAAATGGGTATCTCATGAACTATTGTCATTACTGGCATGTCTTGTCATCACTAGGCAAAACTAACACCCACTTGGAAACATGACTAGCTCCGGGATGGGGGTGCCTGTAGTCACACAGTGGCACAAATATTCTGCAGGGAAGTGTCTGTTTGTCAAGCTGCTTTCATTCCAATTGCTAAACAAATATTTTTCAGTTGAGATTTGAGGGATGAACGTTTCTTATAGGCTGCATGTCAGTGAATAAAAAGGGGGGAAAAAACTGAGAGAGACATGAGTGATTCATGACATACTGGAATATTTAAATGGGCTCTTAAATATTTCACCTGCAAGCTTTCTGAAATGTGCTAAGTAAATACTAAAAGGTGGGAATATACTGTAGCACAGTTTAGCTACATCCATGCAACACTAGGTTATGATAAGGCTTCTATTTTTCCTGTTAAGAGACTCCATTCTCTTTAAAACATCAACAAGAAGAACCAAAAGGGAATTCCCTAAGGTCAGCTCTGAGGAAACATAAACCTCTAATTCAATAACTCCGCTACTGCACTGAAAAAGGCCTTATTATTGCAACATCCATATGGAGTCAATTGGACATTAATGACTAATCAATCCCTCCCCTTTCTATTCTACTTATAGTGTCACAAGCCATGTTTAGATTAGCCCATTTCCTGCTTAGGATCGCTCAAGATGTCTTTTGTTCTTTCAGGGCTGGCCTGATGGAGGCAGCTTAAACAAACACACGACCCAAGTGGTGCAGGAGTTATAAACTGCCATATGTGAATGAACAAAGGGGCCATACTAAAGCYTTTTGTGGTATTTGTTAATGTTTTTCATCTGAGTTTAAAAAGACCTAATGACTTTGTGGTGAGCTGATGCATGTGGCTCGTGGCTTTGCAAAATGAAGGAAATTCTAGCCAGTTATATATCAGCATATATTTTCTGAAGTGCCTTGTTTTCAGTTTTGGTGGCAGTGAGTTTACTTTTTTAGTACATTTGTTTTACATATGCAAGCAAAATTCTTAATCTCAGTTAAAACACAGCACCAGTTTTCACAGCCATCCTCACAACCTGCATATATGTCTTTCCCCATTTGAAAGTCTAGAGCTAAAATTAATAGTGAAATATCTTCTGTGTGTGAAATCAAATCAACTATTCTCAGCTCTATCAGTGGTAGCAGTTCACTCACCAGTCTTTAAAGCTGAATTGTTAGTTGGGTACCGAAACAATACTTCTAAATAAGCTATTAGCACATCCATGCTCCATGCCCAAATCTACATTATTTAAATGAATTAAAATTGCTAAATGCAACTACTTTCTTGATGGCTTACACAAACAGTTTAGATTTCTTGACCACATTTTATGGCAAAATTAACCCTTAYGGAAATTCGGCATGGACTACAGCTAAAACAATAGAATAATCTTTTAAATTACATGGAACRTTAACTGAATTAATTAGTGCTTAAGGCCTGACTTAAACCCTCAGTGGCCTACATAGTCCACTTGTGCTATAACATAAGAGCATGAGAAGTTATTCTGTGAAGATCCATGAAACATCTAGATAGAAATTGGGATGAAGAAGCAGCCTCTACTATAAATTTGGGAAGGTATGTAAGTGTCATAAGATTTTTCAATCATGTGCCACTTGCAGACTTCAAGACCCTTCACAGATAATTAATTACATGCTAACAACCCCATTCTGACATATATATTATTGAAGGAAAAAATGTGAAACATATTTAAGTTGAAAGTTATTCAGCCTAAGTAATGACACAAGAAGTAAGAGATTGCCAGTCATCAGGTCTAACTACAATCAACATTCCCACGAACACTATTGTTGTTTCCCTTTGATATTTCATTTCATACTCAAATGAAGAAAGTAGAGGCCCACAGAAAGGAAAACCATGGACAAAACACCCCAGCCCAAGASAAATATTGCTAGTAATTTTTGTTGGGTATCTGACAAGATCTATCAATATACAAATTGTTGTGGATTTTTTTTTCCAGAAAAACTGTTGTTCTAACAGCTAAGCAATTATTGTTACTATATTAATCATATTCAAAGTCAAAACAATACCGAGAGTATAATGAACTAATCTATTTAACATAAAAATGCTTCCATAAGAGTTGCAGCTTTATTGCCAGTGGAGCTGTTACATAATTTCAAATTTCTCCTGACATGACAGTGTCACCTAGAACACCCAGAAAACATGATACTGATTTAAAACACGGGGTTTAATTCTGCCGTCTTCAGTCATCCCTAACAGTTGTTTTTTTAAAAAATCTTGCCTGAACAAGGGCCATAGGACATGATCCATTCATATTTCAGTCAATGCTTTGTTTTGTTTTAAGATGGAGAAATGACAGACAGGAATTCATCACAGAGAAAAAAGGCAGCCTGACTTTATATTTGATGGATGTATTGTTTAAGGTGTGGCTGAACACTGTTAATGAACAACTTTGCTTGCTCCTATGTAGCAAAACAATGAACTTTAAAAGCTTAAGTACAATGTGATTTATAAAAGGGAACTACATTTAACAACAGGAGAGAGATTTACAAAACCACCTTCCTCAAAATATATGATATTAATGAAATGCAGAATACTTTGCAAAAGGTTTTAATGTGTGTTGGAATCACTGCTTTAGTGGCCCATTTCCTGCATTCAATCTGCAATTGAATTTGTCACCTTCTAGCATACGCAACATCGTTCTTTGTATCAATATAACTAATTCCCTCCATCCAGTGTTTGCTGTTCTCACTTGTCATATCATATCAGTAATTAGATAGCAAAGACCTASGGCTAGGATACGCATATGCCATTTCTTCTTGCCTTTCACATGGTGTGCTGATATTATAATAATTAATAATATAATTAGTAAATAATATACCATGAAGAGAAAGAAGCAAAAGTAGCATCATAACAGGAGCTGTAAGTTAACAAGTGATAATAAATGTTAGGAAAAACTCTTAAGGCTAATTTTTCAAATACGCTGCACCTGTGCATTTGGGATTTGTGAGTGAAGCCAGGAAGATGCTTTTACAAATAGGGCTGTGGCATGTCCAAATATGTTGCCACATTTACTTGGTTTGGATTAAAAATGGGGGATTTGCCATGAGATGGGGGCTTATGTGAAAATTTATAAATTACTCTTTTTTGAAATACTGCACTTCCTGTGAAACTACCCCTGCCAAATTGAAAACATAATCATTTAATATTTGCAGAAGCTGTGAAGATATTGTAATGCCCACCCCACACACATTTTGGACCACTGATTCTGTAAAATTAAATCAAAGTACAAATTAAGAAAATATTGTCCCGCTGCTACTAAGTTCTGCACTAAATGCTTGCTTAGATACTTGGCATATCTATGTGGAAGAAAGGCAGACGGTCTTAAACACTTTCCTATTGCTGAGATACTGAGGTTCCTGAAGGAGAAAATGGTGTGCAGTGTAAACTTAGAAGGATAGACAGTTGTACAAAGAAGAGGACTTGTCTGAATCTGTATCAATTGCTCATGCTTAGCTAGAATATATGATGTTCTTTCCTTAATGTATTCATATTTCTGCTCCACTCCCTGTGCTCAAGTAGTTAAGGAGGAAGGGCAAGATTCCTCCCTCCTCCATGCAGTATGATATAATGGTGACTTTCTCTGTCAGCTGAAAATTCAATTGTGTCTGGAAATTTTATGCTATTTTAGGCAGCTTCAAGCTCCTTTTGCGATATTGGAGCAATACAAAGGCATGTGCAGAGCTAAGAATCAGGACCATGGGGTGTTTTACACCTGTGATGGCTGTACATGAGTGTGAAAAAATGTTTTAAATCACTGAACTACTATATTTAATTTTTCACTCACTCCACTTAAAAATAGCTAAGGAAACTGACTGATGCTTTCAGTATTTGTGACAATAATTTTCTCATGGGCAAAGATTTTCTGTGTAAAACTGCAGCCCACGGTTACTTTTTACARTCTTGTGCTAAATTCCTGAAAATAATGTTTTACTATATAATGGAAATTGTGACAAGCCCTTAACCATAACTGTGCTAATAGGAACCCCTATGTAAAACTCAGGGCATTGTAACAGTGGTTGGTTGTACAACATCAGAAATTCTAACTAAATTTTTTTTAAATAAAGGTACTATTCTATAAGAATCAATTACTGTAGCATGGAAACAGGAAAAGAGAAAGCCTCATATTTAGCAGTAGGAAAAAAACACCTAAGGCAGTTGAAAATCAAAAGGTAACACTTGTGGAGGACATCCAGATTTATTATTCTGAAAGGGAGAAGCATACTGTATGATAAATCCTAGTGTCTTGAGAGGAATAAGTTTCGATGCCATGGGAAGATCAGTCCACACACCCCCAACTCAGATTTTTCAGTACTCAAAGTGGGAGTTCCCCCTGTAAAACGTTATGGGGACGCTGGCAACAATGCGATTCATGAAGTGGTTGCCATCAGAAAAGTGATAGGGTGGTTCTTAAAGACAGAACATCTTATTCCTATCCCATTTGCAGGCATTGAGTTACTCCAGGGCTGAGGCGCTGAATYTTATCCAACACAACTAAAATACTGTACCTAAGTACTTTATCCCAGATTCCTGATCTGCTGAGTTACTTTGAAAAATCTAAGCATATCACCCAAGTATCAGGCACAATCAAATAGATTCATGGGTGTTAAAAATGGCAACCACAATTAATGAAGGCCACCTTTTAGCATCTGGTCTAATTAACCACGATAATAAGTTATTTTGTCTTTAAATAATAAAGATACACTTATGGAATTTTTTTTAATCAAAGACCTATAACAAGAATTCAGGAGAATAAAAATTCCAGTACTTGAGCTTGCTGCATTCTCTCTGGAAACACTTCTTTGTTTTCAGACAGCTTTCACTGTTTTCTGATTTTCATCTTTACCCTCTCAACTGCCATAGCAACTATTACAAATATTTATGTGCGACAAATACTGGCGTGGAGAGGCATTCTTTCCTCCAGTATTTATGAAGCACTGTCACAAAAGTAGGTGATGCTTTGCCATGCATGTACTAYCTGCTGTTTACACCGCTGCATAGAAGGGTGTTAAACAAGTTACCTCACAGGTTTGGATTGTGTTGGCAGCCTGCCAAGATTGATCTGCCTGCAAATATGTGGTTCCCTTTCACCTACCTCTTCAGCTGCTCAAAGTCAACCTTTTTTGGAGTTAAGAAGGAACTGTGTCACCATTTTGTATGAGCAATTATTTACTATTGGGCACATAAGAGAATGTTGAGGCTTTGAGTATGTGGTAGAAGTGCTCCTTTAAGAAAGCATTGATCTGTTTTTTACTTAATGGATTTGCAAACCCCAGGCACTTGTCATGATGTCTGCTCTATCACCAGGGAGGGAGAAAATGAAGCTTGACAGATGGACAGAAATTTGGAGCTGGACAAGGTGGCAGTTTCTCCTCACCATTCACTGTTAGATATCAGCCTTATGCTCTCTTTGTAGCTCCTTTTTCTCATGATTCTCCCCACACGGCCAAGAAACTACCTTTTACATTGCAAAGACTCTCTGTCTTTCCCCAGTTAGCTCATTCCTCTCCTCCACATGATTCCACATTCACTACTGCTGCTGCCATTGCAACCACTCATTGTTCATCATGTTCTGGCAATTGGTTAAATCCATGATGATGCCTAACACCTTTTCTTTCTTTCTCTGCCATTCAATTTCCCTTGCTTTTGGGCACATAGAATCTCTCATTGTACTGCAAGATGCCTTGCAATGTGGCTAGTCAAATATGAACGGGAGGTTCTAATTTTATGGACATAGAAAGACAGACTGCTGTTAACTGGTGCAAATATTGAGCAATTCATTGATGTTGTATGTTGGTCAGCAAATCCACCATCTGAAATGCTGCAGAACTGGGTTCTTAAGCTTACTGCTGAATAGAAATATGTTCTTTTAACAGCAAAAGTGAGCTTGTGCTCCTCCAAGCTTGGGTTCAGAATCAGGTTCGGACCAAAAACTGCGTATATCTGCACTGGAATTAATAAGATCAAGCTAGGGCTTACTACTGGAACCAGTCTATTACCAATGGTTATACAGCTCACAGTCCCCAACTGGCTTGCATTCAGCCTACTTGGAGCGTGGTCAAAGATATCATGATCAAACAGATAAGGCTTAAATCTATATAATCTCAAACAGTGACTTGGTGTATAGAAAAACACAATCTTTAAACTAAGGAGCTTAGAAATCAAAATAAGAGAAAACAGGCAGTGAAAGGGAGGACACAGGCACTAAGGAGGACACAGGCACTAAGTCAGTGAATTTAAGGAGATGGGCTGGTACCAATCCCATGCTGAGGACTCCAAGATACCTCTTAATGACTGACTCAACATCTAGGTTTCATAGCAAAGGTTATTCTTTGGGAGACTTTGAAAAGTAATAGTCTAATACAAGGATGAAGTAAATACATAGATACAGATAAAATGGACAGACAGATTCCACCACATTATTTAAAATTGTTTTTAAATAATCTAAATTTTAAATAATCTAAACTAGCAGGCATGGACCTATCCTCAGAACTATGGTCCATGCTTAACACACACTGGTAGATTAGCATCAAAGGAAGAAGCAGTGAGTGCTAAACATAAAGTTTACAGAATCAAGAAAACTACCACATGAGAAGTAGGACAAATTAAAACATCAAAGCAGGACTCAGAAGAAAACGTCTTTGTGTATGTTGTTCCAAATGGCAAACTGTGAGGCCAAATATTTAACTCACAAGCCCCTGATTCTAATATATTAACACGAATGAACATGGAACTAAACATGAAGTACTAATACGGCATTTTCATCTGTTTCCATTTGCTTTATAAAAATGAATTTAGCTTCACAATGCATCTGATTCTTCACTTGGGAAAACAGGACACAGAGAAGTTATTTCTCTTTTACAAAATCACACAGTGAGGCAGTGGCAAAACAATAACATTCAGATGTTTTTGCCCTGAGCCCAGGATCCAATCAAGAAAACTATTTTAACAGATCCTTCTTTGGCAGGAATGAAGATCAGGTCTTGATGGAATTTGAATCCCTGACTACGACTGCTGAAGGAAACCACAGTGCAACCTGAGCTAAGGTAAAATCAGTAATTGTCAACAGGAACGTTAGGTCTATTCTGCAGATTTCTATATCTACTACAAAACAAAATCTTAACATACTTCCTACAAATTTCCCAAGCATTTGACCACAACCACAAAAACAGAAGGATCCATAAACATAGAGCACATTATACAAGCACAAGATCCATAAACATAGAGCACATTATACAAGCACAAGATCCATAAACATAGAGCACATTATACAAGCAAAAGATCCATAAACATAGAGCATGTTATACGATTCAAAAGAAGGAGCACTATCACCAAAAGTGAGCATCTGTGAAAGGAATGTCATTTTTAGAACTTGAACCAAAAAAACATATTCAGATCATCCAATATTCTCAGATAACTAAGAACTAAATACTTTAGGTTTCCCCACCTGGAATTTAAACAGGGCTTACCTATGGCTCCTGACTATATTCTGTGCGCTCAGGTCAGTTGATGAATGTCAGTCATGTTAAAAAAGGGATTTTAGCTATAGCTAGATTTAAAGCTGTCTTGGTGTGTCCATGCTAGTTAGCTGTATTTCAGTACTGACAATCTCAAATGTTCAAAATTATGAAGCCGCCTACAGAAAGAATGATGTTTCCTTTAAAATGATGAGGTTTGGAGAAAAAAAAAATCCATGTTTAGTTCTATAATTGGCTGTTGTTTATAATTTTGCATACCAGTCACCAAACATTTATAAGGCTCTCAAATAATGTTTTTGAATTTTGCCAGCCCCAAATGTATTATATATTTTAGCATGACAATTGGGATTTCCAGGTAATGATATAAGTCTAATAGTTGTGGACTATTCATCAATGATGTCACAGTCAGTGGCAATGTTTTTGAATACAGTCTGAGCATTATTTTTAATATCGTTAGCCCCGTCCTGCTGGTGGCGAAGGAAGTAATAGAGATGTTGGTTTATGTCATATTTAATATAAAATTCTTGTTGATGATTTTCAGGCCTCCGTTCAGATGACAGTTAGGTCATTATGAGTAACACAAGCTTTGAATACAACTTCATATGCTAGGTCATCTCTGAAAGTACACCTAGTTACCATTAATCTTAAAAGTCATCCTGCAGTATCCTTTCATATTTGTCTTATAATTACATAGAGCTAAATTTAAACAATTTTAAGACTTGTCTTATAATTCATGATTCAAAATATATATATATGTAGCTTCAGCTTCTGATCAATGACCCAGTACCGCAAGCACTCCTAAAATTAAAGGAAAACATGACTCTGATCCTGTCAAACTCGGATCACTGCCATATGTTATAGGAAAGATATAAGGAGTAGAGAGAAATCATTGCTAGATACTATTACAAAGGCATTCCATAAAACACAGAAGTCTGCTGATATTTCTTATAACAAATTACTTGAACCTTAAAGGCTGTGTCAAACCTATGGGAACCAGGAGCACTTCCCAGATTTGGTCTATCTCGGCTGCCTGCTGGGATGAGACAGGCACGTACCATGTCTCTGCACACTTTAGGTTCCTTTGGAAACGCAGGTGTACAGGTAGGCAGGGAGTGGAACTGCACTTCTATAGTCCCCTTGGTCTAGATCAGTTGGGGGATCAGGATGCAGCCCAAACTGCACTTCCCCCCAGTTTATGGCCAGCAGTGGGACTAAATTTGCAGTCCTTGGCTCAGGAATAAATCCGTTACACCACTCCTCCCACACCCCCCGCCCCACCYCCCAAAAAAAGCCCTCTACAAATAGTCAATATATCTTCTCTAGATGTAGTAAATTTCATAATTCTGAAGTTCTAAAATTCTCGTGATGGGAGTAAAACCATCTGACAGATCTAGCAGCCACACACTCACTGTCACAACTGCATTTGGACCTCAGAGATCTGGATGTATTTCTGATGAAGAAAGATAGGGGGTCAAAAGTTGATCACCAATATGTTACTTCAGAAATCTTTATTTTCTATAYGACTGTGTTATTTGCGTAAAAGCACACAACAAAACACATAAATATCATCTAAAGATGTCTACAGCAACCTCCACTCAAATGATATCTAAAAAAAAATTGAAAAAAAGATTAAAAACAAGTAACAATGACAAAACAGAAAGGAAGGTGTGAAACACACTAAGTATTCGAATAATATGACTATGGCTATTAGGAACCTTTGACATTCAGTTGAGATTGTGACCTTCGCAACACACTAAAATGCAACAAGGCTCTCTTCTTAGAGGAGGCCAAAGTCGAGCAATGAAGCTAGAGAACAAGTCCTATGAGGAGCAGCTGAGGGAACTGGGGTTGTTTAATCTGGGGAAAAGGAGGCTGAGGGGAGACCTTATCGCTCTCTACAACTACCTGAAAGGAGGTTGTAGCGAGGTGGGTGCTGGTCTCTTTTCCCAAGTAACAAGTGATAGGACGAGAGCAAACGGCCTCGAGTTGTGCCAGGGGAGGTTTAGATTGAATATTAGGAAAAATTTCTTCACTGAARGGGTTATCACGCATTGGAACAGGCTGCCCGGGGAAGTGGTGGAGTCACCATCCCTGGAGGTATTTAAAAGATGTGTAGATGTGGTGCTTAGGGACATGGTTTAGTGGTGGACTTGGTAGTGTTAGGTTAACAGTTGGACTTGACGATCTTAAGGGTCTTTTCCAACCTAAATGATTCTATGATTCTAAAGAATAAGTTCTCAAATTTCTTAGTAACCCAGTACTGAAAAAGACACGTATGGAAGCACAAAATAGTAGCAACACATATAAAAAACTTTGTGACACGGCAAAYCTAGAAAGATCTGTAATAGTTTCATGACAATTAGAAGCGTTAATATTCCTGAAGACGAACAGAGTCTGTAGCATGGTACAGTACATCAGAGGCCTCAGTTTAGCTGCTGATATTTCAGCAGCACTGTTTTCAATGGACTTCCACTCTAAACGATRCCACGCTAGAAGTGTCATCTCTTAGGTAGCTTGCCAAAGACAAGGGGCAAAACTCAGGTGATATTTTGAATGTTGTTTTTTTTTTTTTTATATCCTGCTAATATTTAAATTCACCTTGTCTACAACTAGAAGGACAAATAAGCAGCTCAATTTTGAACTGCCGCCAACATTTTTTTTCAGATCAACAGAGGTATTCGTCCAGCACCTCTTTTCCAGAGACATCTTTTGGCTGCTAAAAAAAGTCTGGAAATCTGAATCCATTCATGAACTCAAATTTCCCATGTGGCAACACACCATGCCTCAAATTGCCCCACTAGCTCTAGAAAGACATATACACTGTCCTTAAATTGGCACATATCACTGTAGCTTGGGTTACATATGTCAAAGCTTCATTCTGGACTATCCAGTAACAGGAGGCGCTGTCAATACCATGAGGTGTATCAAGATACTAAATTAAGGACACTAGAAAGAGAAAGGATGAATTGAAGGAAATGAGCTAAAGCAAGAAAGTCATCAGGGACTTGATGTCATATGAACCAGTAACTGTGTATCTGTAAGTATTCTGTTGCAAATTTTCATCCCAAATGAGGAAGAAAATATCCTTCAATAAGTTGAAATATGAGAAGTTGCCGCAGGATGGAAATTCCTTTACAAAGCAGTTTATAAATAACTGATTAGTCAACAAGTACTTTTGAAAGTCCATGTATCTCCTAAGTCCTTTTTTCTAGGAAAAAATATCATTGCAAAACACCTGTCTGAAAGTTATTTTTTACCTACATTCTGTTCATTATTTTTCTGTTTGAAGACAATACAACAGTGGCCAATCGCATCTAATAAAGGATGAATAAATGAAGCTAATAAATAATAGCTCCTGAAAAATGAAAATCTGGAAATTATTGGTTTTATAAGGAACTATTAAAAATATATATATATAGGGAAAATCTGAAATGTCTCATTAAGGTGCTAACCTCCTTCTTATTTGTAATAATGGCTGATGAGCTTCAGTCATCATCTTATCTTACTGTTATGGAGATCTGAAATCTTGACTATGTCAAAATACTTWAAAAAAATTTTAAGCAAAAAACATGTCAGCATGTGCTCCTGGTACATGTGTCAATTCCATGTGATAAGCTAATCGTGATATTGAGCCAATAAGTAGGAATATTTTGCTGAATTAAATTTGAGAGTTAGCTATTCCTCTGTATGGATGAGTCAATACAGGAACATCTTGGAACTGAACCTGCAGCTTCTCCATTGTATACAAGTCCTTGCCTAAAATACTTTTAAATTCAGCTTTTTTGGTTTGCCTAGAGACTGATTAAAGATAATGTACGTCGGTTGCCAAGCAAGGAGAATCAGGGCTCTAAGATGTTTTATCAGAGGCATATCATGTACTACCTATACAATAAAGAAAAGATAACATTTGCATGTGCTGTTGTTGTCAGACTTCAAAATGAAGGGACAATTTGTGAGACCTGACCTGCACCATTTGTTTCTGGGTCACAGAGAGACAGAACAGAATATGTGCTCATAGGAATATTTCTCTATACAGAAAATATTAATGCCTTTTTATCAGAAAAATTCTGTCACAGTGTTTCAARAATCATTTGAAAATAACCCTTACTACAGTGACTGGTAGGGTTCCTATCTATCTACATGTTCTTTTCTAATGTATCATAGGGTGGAGAGGATACCGGTGGCATCCACTTCCAGAGCATGCATGGTAATCCTGCTAGAGACTAAACTCAGTCTTGATAAATACTGATTTCCACCTGTGGCTTGACACCACATGCCTGATATATAGAACTCTCACTGAAATGAGTGCAAATGCACTGAAGGTTTCTATCATGAAAAAGACATTTTCATATAGAAAATGTGAAATATTTTTCCATTATCATTTGACAGCTGCCTGTCAATAAAATTGTGCTTGCTATATCTTGAATAGTTTGTGAGTGCACTGATGGGCGGAGTTCTGAAAGAGCTCTAACTTTCTTGAAAGCTGCTAAATCCTTAAAAACTGGTGAATATATATATGTATATATTGCCTTGCTGAGATAATTTTCTCAGTGTCTCCTACACTTTTATTAATAGTATAAAATGTAAACACTTAAATGACAGCTGCTGGGGGAAAAAATAGTTGCGTTGTAGAAGGGCTTAGAGGGCTATACTGTCCTTTTCACGTATCCACCCTTTGCTATGGACTTACTACAATCTCTCAAAACCACACAGAAATCAATCAAATGTTACCCTGGGATGTAAGATAGACAGTACTTATGAGACTGGCAGCATTTCAGCCATACCATTCTGTGATGCAGTGTTCAATAACCATAGTCAAAATTGCAACTCACCTTCTGCATCTTCTGGCCTTGTAAGATCGATGACACCAGGGCCCAGTTTTCCATCTTCATTGGGTTTCCCTGTTAACTGTGGGCCTAAATTTTCAAACCTTGTTCTCTCCTGGAAAAGAACAGAAGTAGTCTTAATGCTCCATATAGGTTAGTTCTCATTATATGCCTGTGCATATGCGTATGCACTGATACATGCCTTATTTTTTAAATCTGAACAAATAATGAGTGCATTTAATTAGAATTTTAACTCAGGGACAATTTTTTTACAGATTCTGAATGTTGGCATTTATGAAAATCAGTTTTAAATGTGAAACATATACAGAAACTTTGAGATTATTTTGATCTGCACTGCCATAATGCATAAACGATTGTACATGCAAATACAAAACACTCTTGGCAGCAAACGGTGCTGATCGATGCTGCTCACTTTGCCTTTCCACTTATTTTCTAACTGAAACTGGAAAAGACAATCAACATTTGGGAGACATGAAAATTCAGAATTTGAAAGAAGACTTCGTATTAAAATATACTGCTAATTTAATGGAAAAAGCACTTTTTCCCCACTATGAGGTTCAAGTTTGCATTCAAACCTCTGAGAAAACACAAGCCTGAATTTTTTGCAAGAGGTTTTCAAAGACAACTATTTGAAAGAAGGAATAATAGATGACAGAACTGATATTATTATTTTGTCTAGGAATTTAAATTGTACCTCAGTGGAAAGGGAACCTAAGGAGATTCAAAAAAAAAAAAAAAAGGAAAAAGAAAAGAAAGAGTGCACACTCCTAGAAAAACAGAAAGCTTTTGAGAGCTGGAGACCTCCATAGGAAACCTGGAACTAGAAAGTGGAAACTGAAAGGTATTTTATGTGTTAACCCAGTTCTTCAATCAACTACTGGACAAGGGCACTATAAATGACACTGTAATATTGTCTCACAATAGTACTCTCTGTAGTACTGTGTATCAGTAGCAAAGCGTTCAATGGTTATCATTAATTTAGTGTTCTCATTTGAAGGAACATAGCATGTTTTCCCTCTTGCCTTGTTGTTACCTCTTCAGACTAAACTTGGCATTATGTTGTACTTGTGAATGAATGAAACCTTGTTGTTCATTACTATGAAACAATATTAAATGTCATGTCAGCTTGAATTTACAGACATGAAATACCAGCTTTCAGCTTTACGAACAGTTTCTCCATGTTATACTTAATGCATTATGCAGAAGTAGAGTGCTGATTGCTGTTCAGTCTATTGTTCAATGACCTAGTTCTGTGCTGTGCATACTAGACATAARAAGAAAACATTAGGAGTTTCTCTCGTGCAAGATGGTTAGAAACTTGGGAATGTTCTTAAGGACAAAACATACTTGATGACATTGACTCCTCATTTGCTCCACCTCCAAATACTTCTGTTTTCCGATGTGATTGTTTTTCTATTATCATTATCTTTCAGTAATAAAACCCTACGAGGCCAACAACTGAGGAATTCTTTTGATTCCTCATTCTTTTGATTCCTTCAGCCATGGATTTTTTTAAATTATTTTCTGTTTAATTTGCAGAGGAAGACAAGAAAGCACAACCCGACACTGGATTTGCCACAACATGCAGCTGAGGCATTTCAGACACTAACTGCATTTGTAAAAGTTCCTCAGAATCTTCCTGTTGTTGAACAAAATAACTCAGCATTTTATAGTTGGTTAAYTTCTTAACTTATTTTCTTCTGTAAAATCTGTGGTTAATGAAGGAGCTTACATATACAAAGCAACTCATGAGAAAAGAAAGAGTTACAAATTAAATGTGACTGCAGAAAGGCACTGCAATACTAGAGGCCCAATRTTTTACTGAAAGATGTTGTGCAATGTAACAATACACCTGAATCATCGGGATGGGATCTGTTTTACTGATAGACAATAAAAAATAAATTTGTCAAAGATTCTGCGTTCCATTGCAAAGGGCTGATTTGCAGTTGAGATAAAAACAAAGATGAGTACTAAGAAAACAGCTTTTGGCACATATATTGTCTCTTCCAAAATACTTGCGCTAAAAGCTTTTTCTTAAGGATGTTAATACAGCACCTCCAGTATTCTTGGAAGAACAGCCTTTAAGTGTGTTTCAGAAGAAGGAGAAATACCTTTCTGCTATGAAAATCAACAGACCTTGCTACGTATCAATATGCACACTTGAAATATCTTTCTAGTCATTCATTCCCTTTGATTTTACCAGAAAATACTCTGTTAAAAAAAAGAAGAAAAAAAGAAAGTTTCTGAAAGAATATCAATATTTTGACGTGGAAGGAGAAAAAGGAAAATTACATGATAAGGTTCAGGAACAGTAAAATGAAAGCACTTACACCATAAAAATACCTGCTCTTGTCAAACAAAGCAGATGTATTTATAATTACTTCATAACCCCCTCTTTCTAATTAATAAAAAGCTGTAACAAAGCTAGCTAAATTTAAGTCTTTGAAAAGTCTTTTAAAGTCATTCCTTTGTTTGCTTTTTTACTGAAAATCATAGTCATCATAAAAAATTTTCAATATTTGCATTGCATTTAGACAAATTCAGAGCACTGTAAAAATAGAAAAATGATCCTCAATACTAATAATGTTTTTATCTAGTAGATGCCTTTACAATTCCATGAAATACAACAAATTCATATGAAATTTATTATTAGAGAGGAAACTTGTTCCACTAGGCTCCAATCCTTTTTTTATGGGATTTGTCTTCGCTCCCGTCTTGAATTCATSCTGAAGAGAATAGTTACTTGCACTAAAAATCCTTTAAAAGTATACCTTTTTCCTAGTATGAGCAAGGACTGAGAGGAAGATTGATTCTGTACATAATATTCCTATATGAACAAAAGATGACATATCTTCATTAAAAGTAAATGGCTCTACATATATATTGGGTATGGCTGAGATGGAGTTAATCTTCCCTATAGCAGCCCTCATAGTGCTGTGCTTTGTATTGGTAACTAGAAAGGTGTTGATAACACACCAGTGTTTTGGCTGCTGCTGAGCAGTGTTTGCCCAGCATCCAGGCTGTCTCTCCAACACTCCCCCCTCACCAGCAGGCTGGGGGTGGGCAAGATCTTGGGAGGGGACATAGCCAGGACAGCTGACCTAAACTGACCAAAGGGAGATTCCATACCATATGACATCTGCTCAGCAGTAAAAGCTAAGAGAAAGAAGGAGGAGGGGGGCATTCGTTATTACAACCTTTGTCTTCCAGAGCAACCGCTATGCGTACTGAAGCCCTACTTCCTGAGAAGTGGCTGGACATTGCTTACTGATGGGAAGTAGAGAACAAATCTTTTGTTTTCCTTTGCTTCCACGTGCGACCTTTGCTTTTGCTTTTATTAAACCTCCTTTATCTTGACCCACGAGTTTTTTCCACTTCATTTTCTCCCCCACCCCTTCCACCCCATCCTGCTGAGGAGGGGAGTTATAGGGCAGCTTGGTAGGCACCTGGCATCCAGCCAAGGTCAACCCACCACAACATAGCTGCACTAACAAATATGTTACCTACACATGCAYTATATTTGCACACATGTACATCGACTACTGGATATATTTCTACCTCCCTAACCTACATTAATAGAAAATTTTGGTGAGTTCGTCATAAAGTGCACTGCTATGGACAGTGCTAGTGTTTTGTTTCCTGTGAAACAAGAAATGTGAAAAAGCATTTTGGACCTCTATTTTGAACTAATTTTTGTACTGGCTATGGAGCTTATACTGTATAGGCACATCAAGTTTTCCCATTTAAATTTCAGAAAAAAGGTTTAGGACATGACACTGACAGCCCTTTCTCATGACTAGATCAACACAGTCAACTGGAGTTTGTACTAGAAAACTGAAAGTTCTTCCCAGCACAATTCAGATCCTTTGTGCTTCTTTATATGTTGAACACACAGTAAAAATAATCACTTCTTTAAAATGAGAAAAAGAAGAGAAGAAAGATCCTTCTTAGCAGCCAAATCTTAATTTTCCATTCTGTGATATGATTAGGCACTTATTTATGCGTTGTCAGTCACAAACATGCAGAAAACGTAAAAGTTATTGAAAAAATTAAAGTCTGCTCAACTGTCTTGCAGGACTGTTGGTTCTCTAAGTGCTTTGAAATTATGATGTATGAGGTAGATGTTGCATATTAAATAAAGATATTTAAATTATAAAGCCCCCGTTAGTGAGAGCTGATGAATGTTAAATGTTATGAGCCACAAGGCTGTGGCATCCATCATATTCACATATTATCACAGTCAGTGAAGGAGCAGCCCCAGTGATGACAGATAGACTGCTAGATAGTTATCCCTTATTTCCAGAGTCGCCAAGCAAGCCTTTCAACCCCTTTGGCATTATTTTTAGCTTTGCATTAAATTAGCAACTTTTCCATCACGTTCTGGCAGAAAGTATCAATTCTTTCTTCACGTGTGGAAGGTAAAAGAATGATATAGTGAAGCAAGGAGTAAAGGAAAAGGAAGCAGTAGCCCCTACCTCTGAAAAGGCTGCAAACTTCGAATGACTAGAAACAAATATAAAATTGTGATCTTGTGAAAGAACAGCAATGAAACAGTAAGCACACAGTAATGGCTTTTCTGTGCACTTAGATAAAAGCTGAATTTTTGATGTGCACAGTATATTTTCATAAAATTTTATATACTATGTTTTATACACTTATTGGCTATTCCATAATAATGTGTGTGCTAACAGTAAAATTGCTCTTAAATTTATGTGTGTTATTTATATGTTCCCACGTAACAATGCTTTTTGTTGTAAAAAATATTCTGTTTATTAATGTAACTTTACAACCACTGCATCCAAGATCCGTGGTAAATTAATGACATTTTTATTATTTTATAGTGTCATTAAATTTTTACTGATCACTCCATCAAACAGAAGCAATAAAGGCCGTAATGCAAACTGGGACACTTAGATCAGGGGAGCAGGAAGGCATTCCATATAGTCTGAAGTAAACGGCTTGCTATAAATGATATTTATACCATCTTTAAGGATGTGAGAATACTTGGACAAGTTTGGCAAAACTGTTTCTGTAGTACTGTGGATTGTGTACTTAAATAACAGTTTACTTGCCAGCAAGACAATTTTTTTTCAAACCATATGCGAGAAGATGACTGATTGCATCCATCTCTTGAAAAATAATATATGAAATGTAATAATACACTGGGCAGCCCTCCCTTCTGGATTACCAAGACTGATCCGACTATACCCATGCCTCAAATTATTTCAACATGCTTGCTTTTTCCACATCTGAAGTGTATGCTTAGTCTGAAATGGAAAATGGCATGCATGATGATCGTTGTGTAAAAGATTTAAAATATATATATTTTTTGCAAACAAATACTTTTTATTTAAGTAGACGTGTTTGGACAATGATGTAATACCCTTTATTTCAATAGTCTAGCATGGAAGCAGTTACCAACATTAATTTAAAGAGCCAGTTTCTAGAAACTGAATTAATAGAGGTCATTCACAGAAGCCACAGAGCATATGACTGAAGGGATATTATTTCTTCTGAGGACAGTACTTTAGTTAGAATGACTACAAATAATTATCACATGTTGTCTTTATGTATGAAATGTATTTAAATTGAGTTATTGCATACTAAATATTCTAGTAGCTTATTTGCTAACTGTGATCTATTCCTTTCATGTACCATGGACAGTAAACAACAAGCAAACAACTTACTATATTCAAAACATAAAAAGGACATTTTCAGTAGAACCCAGAGAAAGTTATTCCCAGTTTGAATAAGGAGGAATCACAAAACCTTTTTTTTCCCCCTGGAAAGTCAAGACACAAACATCTCAAGCTTTTCACCTTCTTACTACTTTTTAACGGCTAGGACTGAAAAGTTAAATTACCCTCCACTTAGAATCTTTTGCAACATCTTGGCACAGCAGGGATAATTACAAATTGACTTTCAGCCTTATCTCTGGGTATTTTAGTTATTACGGGTGGGAAGTTTAAACATTAACCTTATTACAACAATGTCAATCATCCTACTGGTGTGCAGGCATGCAACTGCTGGAATTCTTTGGATGGCAAAGTAGATAAACACAATAGTGGCATTATTGTTACAATTAAAAGCAAGGCCTTTGGTTTCGCAGAGCTGTGGTGAATATCTAGAACTTGTTTTCAACATCATAGCAGCGGGAGTTGCTCCAAGAAACCAGAGAAATTAAATTAGCAAAGTAGGCAAACTTATTGTAGGAATGCTGATATTTTAAGATACTACAAGATACAAAGTATATCTTTTCCAACCACTGATTTGCAGATTGCACGAATGAAGGGTATGCTGAGCTCTATGATGTGGACACAACCTGACCTTAGTTTATTTTTTATGTAAGTGAAATACCTGAATTCAATGATCTCAGGAACCAAAGAGGGACAGTTCAGTGAATTTTTGCCCCGACATACTGCTGTTTTCAATTTTTGAAGGCCCCTTTATTGTTCATAAACTGTTCCAGTACTATCTTTGTATGGTGAACATACAGCATGGACTATCATCCGTGCCACAGACTACAGATTTGTGTTACATTACAGTGCCTCAAAGCAAACAGCTTGCTTGAAAAGATGTAGGGAGAGAGAAGCARTTAGGTCCCCTTTTAAATATATTCTTCCATCTTAAAGCATAACTGAAAAGTAAGAGATTAAAAGCAGATAACAGGGAATTTACACTAAAATTTCTTTGCCTGACTGGCAAGCCTCAGCTGGCTTCCATGTGACAATGTGACATATGCAAGACCATCACAAGCAGAAAATACTTCAAAGTTGTTCAGTAACAGAATTCATAGTGATTGTCATACCCATTTTCTTCTTTTAGGACCCAGCAGTCAAAATTGAGAATTGCAATTTCATCAAAATTTAAAGTGTCTAGAAAAAAGTTTGAAACTGGAGTGCTAAAGGCAAAAAATTCATTGGATAAATAAATGCAAATCCAAATGGCCTACTTGAAAACACTCTCTTTAGCTAATTAGTTTGGAAGTCTGATTTTAGGGATCAGAATTCCTAGAGCCTCTGGTTAGTATGAGCAGTAACCATCTTGATCTCCGAACACAAATAAGAAGGATTTAGATGAATTCCCTGATTATTGGGAGCACTCAGCACATACTAATAAGTTAATAGACTTCAGTGCATTGAAGCTTGCCTTTAAAAATAAGTGGATGAGTTTAAAAATATTTTAAAAACAAAACAAAACAAAACAGCTAGCAAATGTTTCCACCTAAGTAGGATATTATGTCCTCCTACACATGAAGTATTGACATACCCGTAACTATTGCCACACTTGCAGGCACTCCTAAGCTATGGATCTGCCCTGGTTAGATTACTTTCAACAGGATTACTGGACTTACTGAGCCCCCTTAACCAAATGCTTTATGTCTTTGTTCATATGGTTTTAATATGGTTTTAACCAATTGCAAGGTTATTTATAAGTTTGCAACTCCCCAGTAGTTAGAGTTATGAAGCGTTCAGAGTTAAGCATATCCAGTTGTGTGGTAACCCAACTACTGCTTTCATGCGGTTTCCAACTTTTTATTCATGCACAAAGGCATGATGCATGGCAGTATCTGAGAACTTTCTGATTAACTCTTTGTTTCAGCAGCAAATTCATACAGCAGCCTACAGTAAAATTACACATCAACTAAAATGTAAAGATTTAAAAAAAAATTAAAAATCACACGAACTGTGGAATTCCACCTTAGACTGATGAGAAGTCATTAGTCCTTGAAAAACAAAGGAACAATGAATTAAATTAACAGTTGGTAAATGAAAAGCAAACAAAAGGAGTTACTACTTTACACTCTGCATAATGCGGCTGTAGAATTCACTAGAGGTCAGAAAGAGTCCAAAGCTTGGGCTGTCACTTGTTTTTAAAAGAGCTGGATAATTTTATGACTGTTAATAACATTTGTAGTAACACATGCTAAGATAATCAAATCTCATGTTCCAGAGTGTAAGCTGTTCAACTGTCGGGGTCAAAGAGAAATTCCCTCGTTCTCTCTGCTGCTCCCTTCCCTCCTGACCAACATCCACAGATGATTAACTGGGAACCTTCTAGGGAGAGAAGTCAATTTTCTTTTATAACATCAAGTATTGCTCACTGGATTTAAGGGAGAACTGGTAAATGGTATAGACCAAATCTATTTGCCTTGTAATTAGAAAGAATCTGAATGCAACCATTTAAAAACCCACATTTTCTTTTAATTAAACACATACATGTCCATTTTTGAGAGACAAACAAAAATAAACACAAATTACAATTGACATACACTTCTACTAGGAAATAGCAGGACTGKTTTTTTTTTTCTGTGCTGTAAAGTGACTAATGGAAGCAATTCAATAGCTACTCTTGGACCTTCAGAATGGTCATTCAAATTTCTAACATTTGAATTACAAGAATAAATGCATAAGGAMATGGCAAAACAAAGGTTTGGTTTTCCTAGTAGACTAAATACTACAGAGTAATAATAATATACATTTTGCTATATTTCAGTTTAATTTAGCAGCCGGTTGGACCTTATCAGTTATGGCCTCATTTTCACCAAATATTTAAAAATGGAGACATTGAAATGCCATAAAAGTGTACAGAACTACTTTTACCAAATTTAGACAATGCCATGGTTCTGTACATATATCTGCATGCTTTCCCAAACTTTTCTGTTTGTGACTAAATTTCATTAAAAGTATTGTCATGCATTAGATTCAGTACAGAATTTAGAAGATCAGAGATCTGGTTACTAGCCTCAAAACTGTGAATCTCCTTTCCTCTTAATCATCTAGTAATATATTCCAGGCTGAAAACACAGCTTTAGCAAGAAGCCACAGCAGTATAACAACCAGCAAAACTATTCTAGGTTCAGCACAACAATTTTTTTGGAATGGAAAAAAAAAGGCAGAAAAGAAGTCACCAATTTCAATTTCATTGCGGTGTTCTGCAAACCTCAACAGCACAAAGCAAATTCAGCTGCCCTCCACACAAAGTTGGGAAAAGAGAGGTCTTAAAAAAATCCAGAACACACACACAGATGTACACAGACATACACACATGCCACTGGTCAAACATCTTGAGAAGCAATATGATGTTCTTTTATGAACAATATGGAAATGTAAGCGCATGCAGACAGACATATATATATATGTTTGATTTTAAACCTATAAAAGCTAAGAGAAAGACAGATGATGTTCTCATAAATACTTTCATTCTGTCATTTCAGCTGTGCCTTATGATAGGCACATGTCAGATTTTGTGATATGATCAAACAATACTGGAAAAACTGTTAAAAATTGACTACATGATGCAACAATCAATAATCAAATAGCAATAAATGCACTTTTCCTATTCTACATGTGGGTAGTAGTTACAAAGRTTTAAAAGCAAATATTTCAAATAGTCTATTTGCAAGCATTTTTACAATTAAAGAACTAAACTTCAGGGAAAATCTGAATCTGAGTCTTGTGCATTTTATTACAGCAATCTTTGAACATGAATAGTGGTGTATATTGTAAGTATAGATTCCAGTAGCTCCATTAGGATAAATCCTCCAGGGCTTTGGAAGTATAGATATCTAACCCAGATACTCTGAATGAGTCACTGGTGGTACCTACCCCTTTTGTTTATCTCTATAAGCAATGCAGGCCTCTAGACATGGCTGTTCCATCCCATTTTCAGGAAGACACCTGAAGTAGTTTAAATTGGTGTTGCAAAAGACACTTGGGCTTAAATGTTCATATTCATATTTAGAATTAGAAATGCAATCAAGGCAGTTAACAAAATCCCACCAAATGCTACTGTCTTCAAGTATATGCCTTGCCTTGTGCTGGATRTAAATATATAATTGCATACCATGCATATATAGATTAAGTAGGCTTTTTCTGTATTTATCAATCTGATTTTTTTTTTTATTTTGTAGCATTTTAAGTATACTTTTTCGAGATTGCATTTTATGATTGCTGCTTATATATTACTCTGCTTATACTCAGGCCTTTTTTGTTATGTTCAGACAGAAAAGAAACRTATCACTAAAGAATAAGGACGGGTGACAATAGAACAATGATAACAACATCATTATGCAGCGTTTTGCCTCTTGTACCCCCATCACTGCCATGTTTTTCKCTGATTTTTTCAGTCTCAAGAAAATGTGCTGCTTACTGTTTATGTCAAGAAGGCAAGATTACTGTTTGCATGATTACAATATCAAGTATGATGTACGTAATGCCTATGATAATATAGATGTACCCCTCAACTAGCTCCTGTCTTTAATCTTCATTCAMMRGRAAAAAAAAAAMAAAAAMAMMAAAACAAACAAAAACAGTGAGTTTCAAATTCTTGCAGCCTCGTATAGGCCTTAATCTTGTAAGGTGCTGAGTACTTTTACTCCAGTCCAACAGAGGCCTCAAGGACATGGATAGTCACTACTTAACTCCAGGGGAATACTTATGTGCTTATATTAAGAATGGACTAATGCACTTCACTGAATCAGGGCCAAAGTGTGTAGTTCCCATATGTTTACACTGAATCTGAGAATAAAAAATTAAACAACTTCTATCCAGGCCAAAAAAGATGCTTTGTCCTTCTTATTGATTACTCCTTTTTCCCTTTGAGACAGGTAGGTTGAAGGCCTTCTGGTATGAAGAAGAATTATTCTTGTTTAGGAATAAAACRATAGAAAGCCAAGAACACAGTCCTGTAAGGATTTATGCAAGTGGACAAGACCTTACATTAACAATGTCCTAGCAGAAGGCAGAGGAACAACTCCCTATCAGTGAAATTGCTGTATTTACTTACTTATCTTTCTAATACAATCAGAACTAAGTTGCTCATAATTTATGTTTTTAAAATTTGTACTCAAGGAAAAAGCAGCGCAAACTGGATTTATGAACACTATAAATTCATCAAAACAAACAAAAAACCCCAACTGATAAAGTAGGATAACAGTTCCATTTGCTACATCCGACGTGCAAATGCAGGCAAATACGTCCTTCCTGGAAACTGGGAGAGATTTACATCTCTTAGAAGGAGTAACTCTTCCATGCAGGAAGTATCACTCAAAATAATGCAAGAGAGAGAGTACTTTAAAAGGGTAACTGAAGGCTATGCATTTTTTCCATGCAGAATCCAGGAACCCTTACACCTGAAACCATCTTAAATGCAAAATGAATGCCTACGGGCTGAAAAAATTGTGTGGTTTTACTGCTGCAATATACAAAGRCAAAACTGCCAGTCATCTATAGCTAATGCTACTGGCAAAAATCCATTCTCTAGCTTTTCATTTAAAGTAGAATGATTTTATAAACCTTGTTTTGTTTTTATCATGAAAAGCTTGTTTCAAATTTCCCACATAAGATATCCATTAAAGTACTCTTCAGCTCAATGTAACAACGACAGTTTAGAAAATGCTTTTATACCTTAACAACCAATCTTGGATGGGAGTTTCAAAAGTAATGGTTTCATCCACAGAACATATTAGCCACTTAGGCCCCACTTAAGACCTATTTTTGACCTCGTTTTCAGCATAAGCATAGACTTGGTCCTACTACATCTCTCTGCATTTAAAATGAACTTTTTCTCTCTTTTCCCCTATCCTTATTCATCCACCCTAGATGACATATATGGAAAAATTCATGCGATTCACTGAAGGAACATTCCAGCACCTCATTCCAGTAGGAGATTTTTGCTGCTCTGTGGACAAATACAATCTGTGAGTAAGAGGGAATTTCCTGTCTGATACCTTCCTTATTCCTTTGTATACTTGTATACTTTATTACTGTGGTCATATTTTCTAGCTATGTCTTACATGAAAGAGAATAGTAATGTCCTGGGGAAGCAATCAATATTTTGGAGCTTTTTACTATTATATACGTAGACAATCGTAATACCTACCACTGCGCATTAGTAGTACCCAAATCATATTAAAAAGGAGGTTGGTAACGGTATCTCCAGGCACAGAGAGGGGAAATTATTATCTTCTGGTTACCTAGAAAGTCAATGATTAAGCTGAGAACTGAACCCAGGACTTCTGAACATTAGGCCAGTCCACTCGCTGTTATGCCACGCTGCCTCTGCCGTAAATCTGTTTGATGGATTTTTCAGTCATGGAACATTAAAGGCTCTGCTCTTGTCTAATGAATATGTTTAAAGAAAACAGTACAAACAAAAGCAAATGTAACACTTAAATTATCTGAGACAAACTGCTTTGATGTCACACTTGGATAAAGGATTTCCTACTGGAGACCTATGTACACTTATACATACTGAAAAATATTTTAGCCAGTACCACTAGCTGGCATGCTGGTATCTATTTATGTCTGAAAAGGGAACATAATCAGTTTTAGTTGGTTAAGTACAGTCTGAGCCAACTTTTATATTATGACCAAAAGCTTGGCAGTGCAGTAGCAGTGGCAAGTAGCAGAAAATTGCTTACAGTGTTATTTGCCAGATTACTTGAACGATTTACATTGGGTTTTCAAGAGAGTTTGGAGTATTAAAAACTTAAGATTTGAAAAAGCCTTGGACTGTGGATTTTTGTTCCTAGTTGCAACAAGATGCACAGGAGAGGGTTATGATATAGTATGACTGACTAAGTGAAGCATTTTTTTTAATATAAACCACCTGAAACATTTAGGAGCAGTTCAGTTTGAACTGTTAAGATATTTTTTTTTAATTGAAGATTTGGAGAGCCAATTGATTTAGATTAAATGCTCAACCTTTCACATCTACATGTTTAAGATTCATGTTGACATTGTACTAAATACGGCCATACAGTTTGTATTCCAGATAAATTGATCTGACTACAAGCCTCACTCTTTAGTATGATTCTTACTCCAAGATAAATCAATATTTAATATCTCCTGCAACAGCTCCAGTAGATAATTTTAAACCTTTTCTCCATCCCATTAAGTTACCTTTAAAAATTCTTTATACAAGCGTTCACAGATGACTTCTGAAAAACTAGTTTATGAAAAGCAGTCTGAAATTCATTAATTTCAGACTGGAAAGGGTTTTTTAATCTTGCTGCATTGTGCTGATCTCTAAATCCATCTCTGTTTAGCTAATTCTCCTGTTCAGCTAATTTGAAGAATAAATAAATACTTCCTGTAAATCTGTAACACAGATTTTAAACATAAAGGAAAATATCCTTCTACTGCTTGCTATATGGGACAAGATAGATCTAGAGTGTGGACTTCTGCAAAAACAGGCTGACCAAGGCTCTCCATGACTCCCTGAGACGATGGGTACTCTGCATTATCAGGTACCAAACTCCACCCAGCTCCAACCCCGCTGCCACATCAGCTAAGAGAAGCAATGAGAAGCAGCAGTATGTCGGGCTCAGGTATCAGTCACATCCCAGCCTCCATTTTGAACGTTAAAATCTACTGTCTGCTCCTTCTTCCCTCCTCACCCTCCAAGCTGGTGGAGTGGCTAAGGAGGAAGGAAAAACATTTCTTCCCCCTCCCTCAAACCTCTCCCATGGCTAAGGGCCCCAGTGGGATAGCAGTCTTTGATATCAGAAGAATGCAATCAGCAAGGCTCAGGTTTGCCGCTTCTCAGGGTTTAGAAACACAGACATAAGAGGAATTTCAAATGATTATGTATTGGGAAAACTGAAAGGGATGATACCAAAAGGAAGGAAAGAACTATATACTCTGGAGCTGTCTGATTGTATATCCACCATTCAAGCCATAGGATCTTCATATTCCTATCTGTGCTCTCCCTTGCTCTTATTTCCTACTCTGCGTTACATTCAAAGTGCAGTTTCACGGACACTGTATGCAGCAGTGAAGCTCTGTCCCATCCCTCCTCTGTCCATTCCCTCCTCACCCTCCAACCTACTGTTTCGCAAAACAAACAGTCCACAATCCTTCAAACCTTCTGATTCAGCTATTTATGGGGTCAGGCTGAAAACTCAAACAGTGAAATGTTCCAGTTTAAAAAAAGGGGAGGGGAGACTTTTTGTTTTCAAAGCCATGTTTTGCCACTTTTACAGCAGAGTTGCTCAAATAGTTATGTCCTTGAGGGGGCAGAGCGCTGCACGTTGCCGAGAACCTCTTTACACTGAAGGAGCAGTGTGTGGAACCTAGATAGCTCTTGCCTTTCAAATCTATTAAAGATGTTCATCTCAGGAACTATACCTGCTTTGGTTTGGTTCAAAGCACAGCCTAAAAGGGTCTGATCCTAAATGAGTTCTTCCATCACTTACAAAATAGAAATAAAAAAATAGAAATAAAAAAATAACATGACCGATTAACTTATAATGCAGTTTTCAATTTTATCTCTATTCCTTTGCTACTTCCAAGCAATCAAAAACGTGATAAATTGTGTGTTTTTCTTATGGAAAATGTTCAGTGTTTAGCTTAGTTGTGAACTCAAATCCAAGGCAGATTTAGCAACAAGAATGCAATAGTATGGAGAACATACCCACTATATAGCAAAAATATGTGAAATAATATTCACTTTTCACTGTGTAAGGTGTTAGTGGGAATTCTACTGTGAAAATTGTGTGGTATTCTATTAATTAATTAGGATGTGACACACAACAGTAATATGAGGATGTTGTTTTCATAAGACACTACAAGAGTCCCAGCAAAAGTACACTGAGGGTAGGCAGCAGGGAAGAGCAACAKCAGGGAAAAAAGGAAAGGATACCTGAGCTAGCAGATCGTTGCAAACAATGCAAGAAAATTTTCCTCTCTCTCATGATAAGAGAATGATAGAGACTTCCACTACCTAAACCATAGTCTGCACCATGCTAGGAGCATTCCTAATACCGCAGGAGTGGAATCTCAGAACAGTTGAAAGATGAATAAGTAATGTGGGTCCTAATTCAGAGAGGCACATGTGCTGAAAGCCATCCTCAACATAGCAAATGCTTTACATTAAGAGAACTTAAATAGGGTCATGAACAGGAAATTGGGTGCTTTTTTCCCCTTTCAACTGGATTCTTTATGTTCTCATAACACATATTCCCATGTAGCTACAGTAACATGACATAGATGGAGATAAAGGGAAATCACTTGATAAAACAAGCAAGTAGTACACTTCATCTCCTTCCCTTATAGGATAACTCACACATTCACTACAAATGTCCCATACTGCAGTTCATTAATTTCGCCTGTCCATGGTAGTGAGTATATGCCGATAAACTACGGTGGCTTTTGCGCTGAATGGAATGGAAATCCTACATAGCAGAGCATGCTATTTAGTGCAGAGGACTGATAGGTATCCCGGTCTAGATATTGTCAGTCTATAACTGTGAATATTAACTCAGCGTGTTCCTTACAAAGAAAGAGAAAAAATAAACCTTGGGTGAAAGAGGGTGGGAGCAAAACTTTGCAGGAAGATATCTTTCTTGTATTTATAAGTTTTAGGTTATTTCTGAAAGGAAACAAAGAGTTGAYATACACTTCATCAATGAGACATTTGTGAGGAGGTAGTGTGATCTGTAGTGTGATATTGAAGAATAAAACACAGGAGTTAAGCAAAGGTCATGCAGGTAGTCCCTTGATAAAGGGGAATCCCCTGGGAGTAAGAGTGCAGCCATACAAYCTAATCTTATTCATGAGTATTCAAAGAACTTGAGTGGCATCAGGCGAGGAACAGAATTTTGGCAAGGAGCTGGCAACTGAATATGTTTTGGCAACCTGCTGAACCCGTGACAAACCAAGAAGTTTTACTGCACATGATGTGCCAGTGACTCACTTTGTGTACAGTTCTAATGCACATCCTCCCAGTGATGGCTTCTATTCATACTGGCATCCAAAGTGGAAGGGAACAAGCATGTAAAAGTAGAATGCACTAAGCAAGAATCTGTATGTATATAAAAAGATAGCTCATCTGAATAGGAGCCATATAATGACATTTTCACTTAGCAATTTAACTCAAGGATGCAAAGAAAATGGCAGTGAGATAAGAATGCATCCATTGCCTGCTATCTCAAGAAGCCTTTGGCAAGATAACAGTGAAAGCATGCACCCAGCAACATGGGTCTGACATTAAACCACAAGTGTCCACTTCTCTTACTGGCTGTTTAATAAATTGCTTTGGAACGGGTGGAGGTGAAGAGGAGATCTTTCCAAAACCTTGTCTCAGTGTTCTCCCTCAGTTAATGAATGTCAGCAAGTGGAAGAGAACAGAAATTTGATATGTTTTTCCAGCCTTTCTTATAGAAGCATTTGCAACATGTTAGAGGCCACAGGCATAAAAGTGAAATACTGGGAAATTAATGTTGTCTGTAGATTTTCAGGTTGTAAGCTGGGCAATTTCAGCTTGTGGGTTAGGCATACTTTAGGTTTTAAGTAGTGTTATAACAGCTTACTATGACTTGAACATGATTTTAGTACGAGTAATCTGATGTTGAATATCATTTATTACCCTGTTACACATTTCCAATTGAGATAGACCTGTTTAAGGAGTTAGTATTATGTGACTACATATGGACAAGCTATGTGCAGTGAACAATTTATCCAATATAGTCTTTCTTATCTTTTCAAACTAACCCTGGAGGATCAGCAGTTTCTATACATGTATGAGTAACTTGTAAGTGTTCTAACAATCTAACTTTTGAGTTATGCATGAACTATGCACTTAAATGTTCAATAGTTTGCTGCTTGTGATTTATGCCATAGTTGGTCACCTAAGACAAATTATATTGTTTTCAATGCCTGACTCAGTGATAAGTATTGCTGAAACTACCTCAAAAAGCAACTGGGAATTCTGTCAGCCAAAAGACCTCCCAGGTAGTGGAAAGCCTTTACTTCTATCTATCAACTCCTGCATCCATTAGCTTCAACACCACAGAAAAACTGATGAACCTGCCTCTGGCATACCATTGGTAGGAAAAACGATGGCAGTGGTAAGGCATAGCGCAGCAAGGCCTGCAGGACCCCTAGATTAAATTGCTGCAGAGTTCACAGAGTTGCTGTAAAGATCTATAATTAGCATTGACACTGTATCAGGGGCTGGAAGAGCTCCCTGATACTATGTTCCTCATTTGGTCAGCATGGAGTTTGAAATGTGTGCTGCATCAAAGCCTCCGTTTTTTATGAACAGGGGGTGAGCAATTTGGGCATAAACAGCAAATGCCTAATTGTGCACAAATGTCCATGTTCATATGCAAATACACCCATAGAAATAAAAATCCATTTGCATTAATATTTGTGAAAAGAAAACAAAGGAAGCAATAAGCATGGTCAAACTCCATTAATCAGATTTCAAACAAACATTTGCAAATACCGTTTTGMATTATTTGCTCAAGTCTTTTCATGAGATAAAAGAAGACAATTTTACCTGCTAGCATGCTTATTCTTTTGTTTGAAGCAAAACAGTTAAGCCAGCACAAAGTACCGTATAATCCCACAAACAAGCAGCTAAGTAAATATCCTTCAACAACAGGGAGTGTATTTCAATTTATCATACCTACTGATGCAGCCTAATGATACCTGAGAAACAGGAGACATTTTTAATTTTAAAAAGTAATGAAGTATCAGAGAAAGTAATCCCAATTTATCCTTGCTGTACTTAATCTACTGCAGTTAAGAGAGTTATATTGGTAATGCATTTGTGTGTTGTGAATTTACTTAGAGGAATACACAGGTCTTGGAAATAAATGACAGTAACTTTTGTGGATGTCTCTGCTAGGATCTAAGTGTGAAATAATATGCAAATGTATTCTGTAGTTCTGAGGACAATTGAAGAAGTGATATGATAGGATTGTGCAGCTGCCATTCTGACCCACAATTTAAATCAATGAATATATGCCTGTCCTAGCATAGCTATGTTCGAAAAATAATTTTCAACCTATCTTTATTGTTTTGTGGAGAAGCGTAACAAAAACATGGAATACATTTCAGTATATATCTGCAAAGTCTCCTGAGTAGCTTAGGAAATGTATTGTACATAAGAAAATACAATCATTATGCTGTTACAGCCATCACAAAGACACTATCCTTTACGGAAGAACATCATCCTTTGGGAAAAATTATCCTTGTTGGTTTGTGCAAATTTTCCAACATTCACCCTCGGGACCTATTTTAATCTAATTCTGTTCCTTCGGGATTTTTTGTTGCTCCAAGATTTGAGGGAGAAGACCAAAACAGAGCAAAACTTTTATCCTTTTCACAGGAAATACGACATGCGAGTGAAAAAGCAGTGTATTTGGCATTTTTTCTTGAGCTGGAAAGGCAATAGAAGAAAGGGGCCAAATCCCCTTTTCATTATTATTATTATCATCATCATCATTATTAATGAGGTCTAAAACCTGCAGCTAGGCAACCCCTTCAAGTAGGCCTGACAACAGAAATAAAAAACCATAGTTGTGTTCAGTAACCATACAAGCATACTATTAAGCATAGGTAGTGGCAGAAACTCTAGCAGCCAATATTCAAATGCAAAAATAGCTATTAATACCAAAAGAGTGTGCTGGTTTCTTTCCTGAAAATAATATTTTATTGCCAAGTGCTCTTGTGATTGAACTGGAAGCATGAAAAACTTTAAAATTTCACCTAATATGGGAAGTTTCTTCACTACACAGTGTGTGTGTGTGTGTATATATACACACATATACACACCTGTATATATATATGTGTATATAGTTATTCAAATAATAATGTTTCATATAGGTTCTTTATGTTTAGGTGCATTTTCTTTTAATTTCTTACATATGCACATCATTATTGGACTGACCAAACTTTTTTTTAATTTATGGTCCAATAATGATTCCATGATTTATACTTTGCGAAGATTGCATATTTTTCACTTAATTAATTGATTTTGATAATTTAATCAATAGACAAATAATTTAGACTTTATTTTAAGCAGCCTCTACATAACTTGAGGGTCTAAGCATTTAACTGCACATCTAATATATTGGAACAGAAATGCACAAACTACCAACTTTATCGAGACAATTTTGGAAARTAAGGCAATTGAGCAAAATGCTTAAAAATAAAGGTCTGCACAGCAAATTCTTCCATAGGTGCAAAACTGGATCCATAGTAAGCTGGTGCCAAAGCTAACTTATCTGTAAATTTAGATGACCTACATATGCCAGAGATTTTGCACTGTGCCTTTTTGTCTTTTCACTGTCAGTTCCACAGTTTCAGTGAACATGTATTTTTAATGTGTAAATTTCAAATACATTATTTTTATGTATTTCTACACATAGCATACTAAGTAAAACTGAAAAAAAAATAGTAGGTATATCGGTAGGCATGAGTATGAATATTTAAGTGTAAATAGTAGCATTTGAGCAATAGCATGTGATCAGTTAAAGGCTGAATCATATGTTACATACAGACAGAAAGTTAACATTTCATGAGCAGCTTTAATATTTCTCTCTCTTGAATTTGAGGAACAGACTTGACAAGATTTCATACCCACAGCCGTCTGCACCTGGTTCCCATTATAAACCTTGCCTTGATAATGGAGCTATGTTCTCCTACAGAGGCTAAAGTTAGCAATGGTATTTTCCTCCCATAACTCTTATAACCTGAGTACCAATATTACGGCTGTATTTGACCCCTCTGTGCATGTGCAGTTACAATTTCCATCACCTTCCTCACTAAATACATAGAGATCAGATAAAACATTTCTTTAAGTAAGGGTACAATTTCTAAGCCTGATTTTATTTCCTGTGATATCTACAAAAGCTAGTGATATAGTACAGGCTTCGGGGTTATATTGAAAGTCAGATATWTTTTTTTTCTTGTTTGTTTATAATGGAAACATTTGTCTTTAAAAGACATGGTTAGAGACACAGGGATTAATTTCTTTTTTCCAAGATGCTCTGTTTTGAATTTAATTTCAAATTACATTATAAAGTAAAGATAAATTCACTGCAACACTTCTCCATGTCTGAGAGATATTAAAATCATTCAGCTATTCAAAGATGCATCTAATTCCTGATCAAATCTCACAATAGAAAGAAAAAAAGAAARAAAAAAAAAAATACAATGCTCGCTGTGCCCTACGCTGTGCTTGCTGTGTTATCCTATAAATACACTGATTTAGAAAACCAATGCAAGCACATATGACAATGAAATTCATACAAAAGCAAAAATCATCAACACCTTGAACTTCTTGAAAAAATAGCAGGGAATTCCCTGGTGTGATATGCTGCCTAGGAAGTCCAGTCTAATACACACAATACACCCTGCAAAAATGTTGCTTGGAATCATTACTTTTTTTTCCCACATTCATTGTTATAAACTTATATCGATTTCATGCTTTATCTTATCCTGTCATGCAATTTCAAATATTGGAAGCAAAGGCATAAATACACATAATTTCTCCAGCTACAAAACTAAATGTTTTAAGTCCAGCATGTTTTCCAGTTCTAATAAAAGGGGGCAGTATTACATCAGCTGAAATTCTGAATTGTCCAAATTATTGTAAAAAGTGCTGGAGAAGAATACAAAAGTGCTGGAGAAGGATATAAAACTGCTGAATTTCACTGAAAAGAGACTGTTACTGTACATGCAATCGCAAATCTGCTTGTCTGCCTTGGGGTAAAATTCTCAGAGATTGTTCAGTGGGACTTAGGCTCCTGCATTGCAGCTACTTTAGAAAATTTTTACTYGAGTCACTATATTTCTTTCAAAATTATTAAGGAAATATTACAGTTGATATAAAATGAAGGCACATTTTTCATGTAGCTAGGAGAAGCCCTAAGCCTGAAAAGGAAATTGCAAAATTATTGCAGTTTCAAAAACTTCTGGAACAAAATATTTTTGTATTTCTTTCTTTTTTTTTAAATAAAGTTTTTTTAGAATAAAATACTGGTGCCCAAATATGGCTTTAGGAAGTTAACTTTGAACACCCAATATAAAAAAATCATTACTTACATATATTATGTACAGTCACAAACAGATTACTAAATTGGCCAAATTCACAGTAAAGTATAAAGGACATTTGTTTTGTAAGAATTATGAGGACTGCTGGGATTTGTATTTGAAAGTTTTCCCTATTCTGGGGCATTGAACTTAGGTAAATCATTTATCTGTTATAAAGTGATGGAACTGTAAAGAGTTTGTCTCTATGCAATGTGTCCTTCTACGTCTCAGAAACTCCCTAGGGAAAGGTTTGTCGACTGAGCAGAACGACGTATTCAGGAAAAACAGTTTCCCAGTTGCAGTGTCTCTTTGTGGAAATCAGATTCTTCATTAGACAGATGGAATACACTCCCACTGAGTTGAATAAATTGCCTATATTCTTGCAAGAAAGTGAGACCACACTAACAGTTCCTTAAGTAAACCAGTGTTTTTCTTTTTTCTCTCTATACAGTTCCAGATTTTCTATTATAGAATCTAAATATATATATTTAAACTTAAATTAAATTATACCTAAATGTAAGCTATACAGGGCGGGACCTTCCTTAAGTTGCCGTGAGAACAGAACTTGGTACAATGACTATCGAGACAATACCATAATAAAAGTAATAACTTTGCAAAACTAGTAATTTGCTGTTGATACTGTTAACCATTTTTTGGCCTAATTATGAGGTATTTGCCCTTTAATTACAAATAGAACTAAGATTTAACCAACAGAAATAAGGATCCAATTGAAAATGCTTACAGTTTCTGTTATGTCTCCCAGCAGACTGAAATATAAGCATTGACCTCTTATTTACAAGTTACAAATATTCTTCTACAGGAAACTAAAGGAAAAAAGAAAATATAAGAAGTTTTTCTTAAAAGATAAAAGCAAATGAGAATATATCAGTCCCTGCAAATCTAAACCACTTATTCATACATATTTATAAAAATCCACAAGGCCCTTATGACCAATTTATTCATGTTCTCAATTTAAGAGTGGTCATGACTACTTTCGGTAAAAGTAGAAAAGATAATTGAATGCAGGACGCACTGGAAAAGTACTTTCTTAACTATGTGCTTTGKTTTTTTTTAAACTGAGTTGCAAAATGACTAATAACAAGGATGCCAATAACAAGGTGCTTCTCTTGGTGATTGTCTGAGAAATACCCTGCACCTGCAGAAAAAACAGTGTGACTCTTGCCTCTGCAGTTGTTCTGTCTGTAATACTGAACGTATGGGGAGAAAAAAGCTGGTAAAAACTGTTGGCAAAAAAATCCAGTACTGCTTGCATTTAGAAAAAAGCAATACGATGATGGAGTCATTGCAGGGGTAGGCAGTCAAAAGGAGATTATGCATGGCTAGTAACTTTTCCTACAAAGACTTCCTGAAGTGTTTTTATCAGGCAAAGTTTGTACGCATGTGCAGTAGCTTCATATAAATGATGAACCGTAACAGCTCCAGAGGAGTTGTTACACTCTATTGTGTCAATAATCCACATATTTAACAGTCCCTAAATACAGCAGACCATAACACCTCCAAAGGGGTCGTTATGGCTTATCAAGTCAAATCCAAGTGCCTAAAGATGGATTTGATCAATAGACTGTAACATCTCCAAGGGTAAATAATATGGTTTTAAGAATGTACACATTTTGCATACAAACTGTGGTCTATATTAGGAYAAATGATGTGGATTCAACTTGTAAAACTTTGATTTAGAAATAAGAAAGGAATAAAAGTCTCATTATAAGAGGTGCTAAAGTACCATAATTCCCAGGAAGTAGGCGATGACTCATGTCATTTATTTTGGGGTCTAATTCTGGTTTCCTACTGCAAATACACAGTTGCCTGAAAATCTACAAAAGAGTGGGAATGGAATATAAACATAAAAATGGTATATTAAATTCTGCTTCCTCTCAGATCTCAATGAATATGCTTCATGGGTAACTAAATGGGGATGTGGGGGTATATCATTGGGTCTAGCAGATACGTTGTGATTATTAATTGGGTATATGTTCTATCTTGACTTCATATATTTTTCTCCAACAAATTTAACACATTTCTGCCTATATTTTTTCTACAAAGACTTGCTGAAGTGTTTTCACTTCAGAATTATAAATTATATRGCATTTTCAGGTTCATTTAAAGCCTTAAATCAAAGCAAATCTTCCAGGCAATCATGCTAGTTCGAAATACTAAAATAAATGCAAGTAGCTCTAGCAAWGCAAATTTTGTTTAAGTACTCTTTTTTGTTGAAGGTAAACATGGCTTGACTGGAAAAAAGTCATATCCTCTAAACAAAGCCAATTTTTGCATGATTTTACTTTTGCTTATATCACATAGAAAGAGCTCTGTAGCCTATTTTCTGGATTTTCCTAATTCTCTCCCCTTCCCTGGTGTTTCTGTTTACTCTGTGAAACCACTGACACAGTTACTTCTTCCCTTTCGTCAGTCACACTACACCCGATCAGTACCAGGTGGAGTAGAAAAAGTCAACTCTGCTATAATGACTTTTTGGCTTGTGTACACTGTACTGGTTTTGGCTGAGACAGAGTTAATTTTAGTTCGCATGGTGCTGTGTTTTGGATTTGTGACCAAAACAGTGCTGATAACACAGGGATGTTTTAGCTATTGCTGAACAGTGCTTCTACAGCATCAAGGCCTTGTCTGTGTCTTATGCTACCCGCCAGCGAGTAGGCTGGGGGTGCACTGGAGGGGAGTGAGGGGGTGGCTGCGCGGTGCTTACCTGCCTACCCTAACCCACAACAGTAAATAAACTGAAATAACTCAGTAATTGTAGATGTCCATAGAATGGTATCATCTCAAAAGTATAGCCTAACCTTAAAGCTTTAGTAAATTACAAAGTTTGACTGTGCCAGAGTGCAGCATGTTTTTGTTTTGCTTCTTCTGATGAGTGAATGTCTGTGAGCACTTTTAAAGCTTTGTAGGAGGTTTTTTTGAACAGCAGAATAGGAACAGAGGCAATTTTCAATTCTGTGTCCCTAACCAAATACAAAGCTTTCTGAGATTTAAATGACACATTTTCAAAAAGGCCTAAGCCCAGGCTTTGAGGCTATGTACATAATTTTGTAAGTGCAATCATTTGCACAACAAACTATTACCAGCTATCTGAACTTGGAGACCAGTAACTGACCAGAACTCAATAGCTTTTTTTAAACAAGCTGCAGGCAATTAATTTGTCATCTTTTTCTGGTGCTGGCTTCTAGCTACTCATTTATACAAGTCTAATTACCTGAAACCAATTTCTGAAAATTTGGTCCTGAAAACATAGGCTCCTGATTCTTCAAAAGAAACCAATCCAAAATTGCAACTGTGTTATCACAGCTTCACTGGGATTATGACAGAAACTATACACAATCTTCTTGGCATAAAATTATTTCAAAAGTATGTTTTTCTAATTGAAGTGATCTATCATTCCTCCCTCCCCCCCCCATTTTGATCATCCTGCCCACCATTTTTAGAGTAAAAGAAATATATCATAATGTAAAAATTGAAAGGCAGAAGGTAAAGGGGGAAAGAAGAGTATTCTAGAATTCTGTTTGTGCAAAGGATGCTTCTGGTTTTAATGTATTTTATACTTGCTATAAAATATAAATACATTCCCTTAGTATTCATGACTGACTTAATTCTTTTATTTTCTTTAGGATAGAGAGTGGGGATATATAATCATTTAAAATGACTGACTTATATCCTATTCTTTTGTAAACCCTGCCTTTTCTTGCATCTACAGAGCAGGGATAACAGACTAGCATACAAAAGGTAAAACCAGAGTACATATTACAACTTTTTCCTGCCTTAATGGTTCACTCTATATAGTACATGCTACAATAAATAAACCCAGCAGGATTATGTAAGGGCACTGAGAGATTTAACAACAGATTTCCTTGCTGCTGTTTTATTCTTATGTTTTAAAATTTGCAAGTGCTACCATGAAAAGTCTCCCCATAAAAGATGGCATTTGAGAATGGTGTTGTTTATATTTGTTAAAGAGTTCCAATTGACTCTGCTATATTTGCAAGTAAAAAAAAAAAAAATTGTTCCTCTGACCGCCTAATGTAAAACTTCAATCTGGAAGCTGTACATCAATCTGTGTATTGCTAGTAACCAGCACAAAAAAGAAATTTCAGATTATTCACTGAAATATTTACTGACTCTGCTTTAAAAGGTGAAAGATGAAATAGAAACTTGTCATATCAAATAGAAGACATAAACATGGTACTGAAAATACTCAGGAAGCAGACCTGATAAGTAAGTGGATGCCATTTTTATACTTACTTTTCAAAGTCAAATGGAATGCTAAGAATTCTTTTAATAACCCTTATAGTGTACTAGATATGTTTAAATGTCAAGCCACTGAAACTCATAAAATATATTTTAAAATAATCATAATTTTATAAACTCTTAATACTGATCATAGGTGTGACAGTTATTTTATTTTTAGAATTTGGGCTTTAGTAACTTACCTCTTAGTTAGTTAAGAAAAACACTGACTTTACAATTAGAGTGTTGTCTGAATATGGGTTGCTTGATCAGTTGTTAATTTCTGTATTTTTCCATAGTATCAATCTGTATTAAATGAGTTTTTCAATGCTGACATTTAAACTAACACTAGCAGAAATAAATATTTATTAGCCTCTGAATTTGACTTGTAAAAGCATTGTTAATCCTGTGTGGTAACAGTTTAACAAATCTTTTTAATAGACACTGAGCCTTTCTCTTGTTTTGAGTACTGTAAAGAACCTATCGAGCAAAAATATAAAATGTAGATTAAAAGGTATGTATGAATCTTTGATGGGTCTGTTTACAACATTTCTTTGCCTTTCCATGCCTTGCTCCAATCCACTTACTCACCGAGTACTCCCTTGTGGGTTGGGAAAAGATCATAGTATCATCAAATTGACGGTTTAAGATATATTTAATATTCTGCTAGGTCTTATACTCAACCTGGACTAAAAATTCCTGTTAGTCTTTGGAGTATAATATAATCACCCCCTTCTCCCCCAAGATACAAAGAACCTACCCTCTAATATACAGATATATCACATCATTAATGAATTATAAGCATTGAAAGCTACCTGGTTTTCAATTTTTTTTTTTTTTTTTTGCAGCAAATAGTCTGAAACGCTTGTTGCTTTATAGGCTAATGAAGGTGTCAGTTTTCTTTTCATTCATTACTATATTGCATCATAACTGTTCCTATTTGCCAATGCCATAGTGATTACTGGGATAATATTTTTCCCTTTCTAGTTAACTGGCATAAGTATTGTGGTATATAACTGATTTTGTGTCAGTGGTGAAAAATAACTTGTGTGCTGTATTTTTTTGCAGCATAAACCACCTCTAGGGAAGCTAACAGAGAAGCATTCTTCATCAAAAGGGCTGCCTTATAGCTCAGCCAATTACCTGATTCAGTGTTCACTGGCTCTGTTATACGCACAGAGTCTTGCTCCTGGAGCAGATCTTGTAGACCTTGGAAAGGCCACAGAGCAGGACAACACAAACAGATACAAAGAATTTTCCAAGAGACTTCTTTGTCCTCTGAGCAGACCTTAAAGTTGTGTGATAGAAACTGTTCCTCACCTTTCGGATATGATCCCAGCTTGCTGTTTTGTAAACTGAATGATGTCCTGCTCAGTCCAATGCTGTCATGTTCTCTCASCACCTTCTTTCATTTACCATTTTATTGTAGTGCCCCATTTCATTTTAGTGCTTGGAAACTACGGCGAAGATTCAACAAAGAACTTTAATCTCTAACTTCCCATTGAAACTAGGAGCCAAAAGCACTGTTCTGAGCCTAAATGCTTTGTTGCATCTGAGTCACAGATTCAAGCACACTCAGATACATTCGATAGCATGTAATAATCATGCTAGTACATAACTGGCCTTTTTGCCATATTTATTAATCCAATCCTTCTCAAAAGCACAATTCAAAATCTAATGACCACAAACAATGGTAGCTTCAACCAATTCATTTTCCACGTTGTTATATGCATGCTTACAGCTTAATCACATGAGTGCCCAAGAGTGGTTTTTTTGAATGCTGTCATGTAAACGTAGAGAAGTTTGTAGCACAGCACTGTGAAGTGACAAGGTGTATTTAACGTGAAATCAGAGATGGCTAAAATCTCTAAAAAGAAATTTTATATAAAAATAAGAAGCTATTTGCAGGGAAAAGAAGAATGAATGACAGACTGTGTGGCAATGGGAGACATTACCTTTTCATTTCTGCAGTTGTTTAGACCCATGTTATTCATGGAGGGCAATTTTCCATCAACACCATGTGGCTGCTGTTGCTGCTGCTCCCTTTGGATCTGCTCTCTCATTTTTCGAGCCTCTTGAATGGCTTTCATTACTGTGTCCTGGTCCCCAAATAGGGCAGGTGAATTAAGACTGGAAAGGATATCTATAAACAGAGAACACACCTTATTTAGGTAATTATCCAAATTAGAATCCAGGGTAAGCACTCAGCTTTCATACTGTTAGAGCTGCACCCAACTAACATCTGCAAAAGGAGGAGGAGTGTTGTCTGTTTGAAGACTGAATTAATCTATAGAAGTGATTGATAAGCCTGTGCACTTCTTTTGCTGTTATAAATACAACCACTGAAGTCTTGGCGTAGCCTGATATGGAGGTATCTGAGCATAGTCATGTACTCAAAGTTCGAAGTTCAATATGTGTTTAAGACAACAGTATTCTGAAGCTTAACTGGGAAGCCTTTGAAGAATTAATAATAATTAATAAAATGAACAAAGAAGGAGAAAGAAATCTTGTTTACTTAGCTATGAAAGTCTATGACAATTTTTAGAATTTCTTTATYGAGAGAACCATCACTCCAGACATTTAGCTTTCAATTTCAGAAAGAGCACCAACAGTTACTTTTGAGGGACAGAGCTTGTTAACACCTTAACATGAGTATAAAGCTCTAAATCAGTAGAGAAAAAATGGTTTTCTTTCTATCACTCTGGACAGAAAGATAAACTTCTAAACATGCATCAAACTCACACAAAACATTCCTGTTGCATCTTAAAATGCATGCTAGAAGTAAAGATGGGTAACCCAGATACAGTTTCTGATTTGAGACCAAAATACAGCAATTATTTGGTGACTGGTTGTTTTGTGTTGCTGTGATGAAGCTTTAACTTGATCCACCTGCTCCTGCATGGGAGTATCCTCTATACCACACATGGATATACATTCTAGCTAGGAAATTTTGAGCAATCAAAGTTTGTGCATGACCTGTGCATCTGCCTGACAAGCAAATGTCTTTTATAAAAGCTCTGAATTTGTTACATTTGTGTACTTACTAACAGTCCACTATAATAAATAAATAAATAAATAAATAAATAAATAAATAAATAAATTAAAAACAAAACCAAAAACAAACAGGCTAAGACTTCGAATTCTCCTTCAAAGATAGTTTTAATATTCTTTTGACTTCATTGAAGTTCAGCTGAGTAAAATATAGCAAATTCAACCTCGAAGGACCCTGAATTCTTTTAAAATAAAAAAGGTTAAGATGAAAGGTTTCTCATGCTTTATCCTGGGAACCAAACAGTTGATTTAATACTGTGGTCTAGATGAGAAGAGATGCAAACTGTGATGTTTTCTGTCTGAATGAAGCACCCCTCTCCAAAATAGAAGTAACATATTAGAGAACAACCATTGTTCTTGCTGGGTAAAATTTCCAATGCTCTGAACCGATTCAGCAACTAAGTTCCATTCTGGAGCCTAAGTAAGTTGGGAACCATATTTGCATGACTTTTAATGACACTTAGACTCCCAATCACATAAATTCGTCATAAAAATGGAGCAAAAGCTCCTACGTTGCTTGCTGATTTTTGACAATGTTTCCCTGGCTTCTTTTATACTTACGGTTTGAGAGGAAAAGTTTTTATGACTTTACATAAAAAACATTCATACCTCAGGCATATATTCTCTAGCCATTTCTCTGGAATGGTCTATGACTTTAAACTGATATGCCACTTTCTAATGTTAGATAGTGCAGCGATAACTGGAAATTAATTGACAGGTAGAATATCTAGCTAGCTGCAGAAAGTATCTTTCAGAGATTGTGATGTTTCCAAGTGTTTTGGGAATGGAACAAATCATAATTTTTATATATTTAATGTATGTATTTAACATATCTGTTCATTATTCACAAGTGTTTCTATATATTTTACMAGTACACTTGAGCTACAGATTGTGAATAAGTGGTCTGTAGTAAGTATTTAGTCACTGTTAAAATTTGCTATTTGAACTTTAGGGCTGATCATGTATATTTTGCAGCTCGATCCTGTTTCTTGACTGGTTAAGGTAGTCCTCATACATAGTATTCAGATCAATTTTGTTTCATTACTTAATAAGCTTTATTTCTTAATTAAAGAATCTTGAACACAGGTCAAAAATTCCCTATTTGCAACCATATGAATTAAGAAACTCTTGACAGATGGTTGAACAACTAATAAAAACATGAACAAACAATAAAATTAACAAATAAAATAAACTGGCTGGACTGAAGCCTTTCTGTCTTTTTTT